>JAEVFF010000824.1:196162-223070 GCA_018901945.1 Pugionium dolabratum | reverse complement strand
AAACTGCGTGAATCCATGCATTATGCTTCATTTATAAGCCTTTACTCAATGAGCACCAGTGATCAGTTTAGAATAATCATATTAACTGGTCGATCAACTTGATAAGTCCGCATTAAATCATCTGTAACTTTTGATTTACAGCTCAGAATGACACGAATCCAATGCCCATGATAAGCCAGCTCAATTTTCTATATTTTGACAAAATTTGAGACAGAAATAGTTATGACAAAGCATTCAAGTAACCCAATCTATCCCAAACTGTGTGATTTCATGCACTATTCTTCATTTATAAGCTATTACTCAATGAACACCAATGATCAGTTTTGAATAATCATACTAACTGGCTGATCAACTTGATATGCCCGCCCTATATTTTCCGTAAATTTTGATTAAGAGCTCCGAGTGACATGAATCCAATGCCCACGTTAAGCTAGCTCAATTTTCAATTTTCTATGTTGTGACAAAATTTGTGATGGAACTAGGTACGACAAATCGTTCAAGTAATCCAATCTATCTCAAACTCCGTGATGCTAGGCATCATGCTTCATTTATAAGCCTTTACTCAATGAGCACAAATGATCAGTTTAGATAATCATATTAACAGGCTGATCAACTTGACATGTCCGCACAAAATCGTCTGTAAATTTTGATTTAGAGCTCAGAATGACACGATTCCAATTCCCATGTTAAACGAGCTCAATTTTCTATATTTTGATAAAATTTGAGACAGAAATAGATACGACAAAACATCCAAATAATCCAATATGTCCTGAGTTGCGTGATACCATGCATTATTCTTCATTTATAAGCTTTTACTCAATGAGCACCAGTGATCAGATTAAAATGATCATTTTAACTGGCCGATCAACTTTACATGTTTGCACTAAATCGTTCGTAAATTTTGATTTACAGCTCAGAATGATACAAATCCAATGGTCACGTTTAGCTAGCTCAATTTTCTATATTTTAAAAATTTTGAGACAGAAATTGATATGACAAAGCGTCCAAGTAATCCAATCTATCCAAACTGCTTGATACCATGCATTATTCTTCATTTATAAGCTTTTACATAATGAGCACCAATGATCAGTTTAAAATGATCATTTTAACTGGCCGATCAACTTCACATGTTTGCACTAAATCGTCTATAACTTTTGATTTAGAGCTCAGAATCACACGAATCCAATGCCCACATCAAGATTGCTCAATTTTTTATATTTTGATATACCTTGAGACAGAAATAGATACGACAAAGCGTCCAAATAATTCAATCTTTCCCAAACTGCGTGATGCCATGCATTATGTTTCATCTATAAGCCTTTAGTCAATGAGCACCAATGATCAGTTTACAATAATCATATTAAGTGGCCGATAACCTAGACAAGTACGCACTAAATCGTCTGAAAATTTTGATTTAGAGCTCTGAGTGACACAGATCAAATGCCCACGGTAAGCTAGCTCATTTTTCTATTTTGTGACAAAATTTGAGGCAAAAATAGATACGACAGAGCATCCAAGTAATACAATCTATCCCAAACTGCGTGAATCCGTGCATTATGCTTCATTTATAAGCGTTTACTCAATGAGCACCAATGATAAATTTAGAATAATCATATTAACTGGCCGATACACTAGACATGTCAACACTAAATCATCCGTAACTTTTGATTTAGAGTTCAGAGTGACACGAATCTAATGGCCATGTTAAGCTAGCTCAATTTTCTCTATTTTGACAAAATTTGAGATAGAAATCGATACGACAAAGCATCCAAATAATTCAATCTATCCCAAACTGCATGATGTCCTGCATTATGCTTCATCTATAAGACTTTAGTCAATGAGCACCAATGATCAGCTTACAATAATCATATTAACTGGCCGATCAACTTGACATTTCGGAACTAAATCATCCATAACTTTTAGTTTAGAGCTCAGAATGACACGAATCCAATCCCCACGTTAAGCTAGTTCAATTTTCTGTAATGTGAAAAAATTTTAGATGGAACTAGATACGACAAGGCGTCCAATTAATCCAATCTATCAAAAACTGCGTGATGGCAGGGATTATGCTTCATTTATAAGCCTTTACAGAATGAGCACCAATGATCAGTTAAGAATAGTTATATTAACTGGCTGGTCAACTTGAAATGTCCACACTAAATCGTCCGTAAATTTTGATTTAGAGCTCATAGTGACACATATCCAATGCCCACGTTAAGCTAACTCAATTTTCTATATTGTGACAGAATTTGAGACAGAAATAGATACGACAAAGCGTCCAGGTAATACAATCTATCCGTAACTGCGTGAATCCATGCATTATGTCTCATTTATACGCGTTTACTCAATGAGCACCAATGATAAGTTTACAATAATCATAAAAACTGGCCGATCAACTTTACAAGTCCGCACTAAATCATCTGTAACTTTTGATTTAGAGTTCAGAATGACACGTATCCAATGCCCTTGTTAAGATATATCAATTTTCTATATTTTGACAAAATTTGAGGCAGAAATAGATACGACAAAGCATCCAAGTAATCAAATCTATCACAAACTGCGTGATTCCATGTATTATTCTTCATTTATAACCTATTACTCAATGAGCACCAATGATCAGTTTAGAATGATAATTTCAACTTGCCGATCAACTTGACATGTCTGCCCTAAATCGTCTGTAACTTTTGGGTTATAACTCACAATGACACAATCCAATGCCCACGTTAATCTAGTTCAATTTTCTATACTATGAAATATTTGAGATAGAACAAGATACGACAAGGCATCCAAATAATTCAATCTATCCCAAACTCCGTGATGCCAAACATTATATTCATTTATAAGCCTTTACCAATGAGCAACAGAGATCAGTTTAGAATAATCATATTAACTGGCTGATCAACTTGACATGTCTGCATTTTGATTTAGAGCTCAGAATAACACGAATCCAATACCCACGTTAAGCTAGCTCAATTTTTTATATTGTGGCAAAATTTGGGACAGAAATAGATACGACAAAACATCCAAATAATCCAATCTATCCCGAGCTGTGTGATGTCACGCATTATTCTTCATTTATAAGCTTTAACTCAATGAGCTTCAATGAGTAGTTTAGAATGATCATTTTAGCTCGCGGATCAACTTGACATGTCTGCACTTAATTGTCTGTAACTTTTGATTTATAGCTCAGAATGTCACGAATCCAATGTTCCTGCTAAGCTAGATAAATTATCTATATTGTGACAAAATTTGGGATAGAACTAGATACGACAAAGCTTACATATAATCCAATCTATAACAAATTGCGTGATACCATGCATTATGCTTCTTTTATAAGCCTTTATTCAATGAGCACCAACGATCAGTTTAGAATAATCATCTTAACTGGCCAATAAACTTCACATGTCCGCAGTAAATCGTCTGTAAATTTTCATTTAGAGCTCAGAATGACAGGAATCCAATGGCGCCGTTTATCTAGCTCAATTTTCTATATTTTGACAAAATTTGAGATAGAAATAGAGATATTACAAAGCGTCCAAGTAATCCAATCTATCCAAACGGCTTGATTCCATGCGTTATTCTTCATTTATAAGCTTTTACTCAATGAGCACCAATTATAAGTTTAAAATGATCATTTTAACTGGCCGTTCAACTTCACATGTCTACACTAAATCGTCCATAACTTTTGAGTTCTAACTCAGAATGACACGAATCTAATGCCCACATTAAGCTAGTTCAATTTTCTATATTGTGACAGAATTTGAGACCGAATTAGATACAATAAAGTGTCCAAGTAATCCAATCAATCCCAAACTGTGTGATGCCTTGCATTATGCTTCACGTATAAGGCTTTACTCAATGAGCTCCATTGGTCAGTTTAGAATAATCATATTAACTGGCCAATCAACTTGACATGTTTACACTGAATTGTCTATAACTTTGAATTATAACTCCGAATGACACGAATCCAATGCCCACATTAAGCTAACTCATTTTTCTATATTGTGACAAAATTTGAGACGGAAATAGATACGAAAAAGCGTCCCAGTAATACAATCTATCCCAAACTGCGTGAATCCATGCATTGTGCTTCATTTATAAGCGTTTACTCATTGAGCACCAATGATAAGTTTAGAATAATCATATAAACTGGCCGATCAACTTGACAAGTCCACACTAATTTATCCGTAACTTTTGATTTAGAGTTCGGAATGACACGAATCCAATGCCCATGTTAAGCTAGCTCAATTTTATATATTTTGACGAAATTTAAGACAGAAATAGATACGACTAAGCATCCAAGTAATGCAATCTATCACAAACTGCGTGATTCCATGTATTATTCTTCATTTATAAGCTATTACTCAACGAGCACCAATGATCAGTTTAGAATGATATTTTTAACTGGCCGATCAACTTGACATGTCTGCCTAAATCGTTTTTTACTTTTGGGTTATAACTCATAATGATACGAATCCAATTCCCACGTTAATCTAGTTCAAGTTTCTATATTGTGACAAAATTTGAGATAGAACTAGATACGACAAGGCGTCCAAGTAATCCATCTATCCCAAACTCCGTGATGCCAAACATTATACTTCATTTATAAGCCTTTACCCAATGATCACCAAAGATCAGTTTAGAATAATCATATTAACTGGCTGATAAACAGGATATGTCCGCACTAAATTGTCCATAAATTTTTATTTAGAGCTCAGAATGACATGAATCCAATGCCCATGTTAAGCTAGCAAAGCTTTCTATATTGTGGCAAAATTTGAGCCTGAAATAGATTCGACAAAACATCCAAATAATCCAATGTATCCCGAACTGTGTGATGTCGCGCATTATTCTTCATTTATAAGCTTTTACTCAATGAGCTTCAATGAGTAGTTTAGAATGATCATTTTAACTCGTGGATCAACTTGACATGTCTGTAATAAATTATCCGTAACTTTTGATTTATAGCTCACAATGACACGAATCCAATGCTCCCGCTAAGCTAGATAAATTATCTATATTGTGACAAAATTTGGGATAGAACTATATACGACAAAGCGTACAAATAATCCAATCTATACCAAATTGTGTGATACCATGCATTATGCTTCATTTATAAGCCTTTACTCAATGGGCACCAATGATCAGCTAGGAATAATCATATTAACTGGCCGATCTACTTAACATGCCCACAGTAAATCGTACGTAAATTTTCATTCAGAGCTCCGAATGACAGGAATCCAATGGTGCCATTTAGCTAGCTCAATTTTCTATACTTTGACAAAATTTGAGATAGAAATAGAGATGACAAAGCATCCAAGTAATCCAATCTATCCAAACTGCTTGATGCCATGCATTATTCTTCATTTATAAGCTTTTTCTCAATGAGCACCAATGATCAGTTTAAAATGATCATTTTAACTGGCCAATCAACTTCACATGAATACACTAAATCGTCCGTAACTTTTGAGTTATAACTCAGAATGACACGAATCCAATGCCCACATTAAGCTAGTTCAATTTTCCATATTGTGACAAAATATTAGATAGAACTAGATACGATAAAGCGTCCAAGTAATCCAATCCATCTCAAACTGTGTGATGCCTTGCATTATGCTTCATGCATCAGCCTTTACTCAATGAGCTCCAATAGTCAATTTAGAATAATCATGATAACTGGCCAATCAACTTGACATGTCTACACTAAATTGTCTGTAACTTTTGAATTATAACTGAGAATTGCACGAATCCAATGCCCACGTTAAGCTAACTCAATTTTCTATATTGTGACAAAATTTGAGACAAAAATAGAGACGACAAAGCATCCAAGTAATACAATCTATCCCTAATTGCACGAATCCATGCATAATGTTTCATTTATAATCCTTCACTCAATGAGAACCAGTGATCAGTTTAGAATAATCATATTAACTAGCCGATAACCTTGACATGTCCGCATTAAATTGTCCATAAATTTAGAGCTCGAAATGGCACCATTAATGCCCACGTTAAAGTAGCTCATTTTTCTATATTGTGACAAAATTTGAGACAGAAATAGATACGACAAAGCGTCCAAGTAATACATTCTATCCCAAACTGCGTGAATCCATGCATTATGCTTCATTTATAAGCGTTTACTCAATGAGCACCAATGATCAATTTAGAATAATCATATTAACTATCCGAACAACTTGCCATGACAGCACTAAATCATTTGTAACTTTTGATTCAGAGCTCAAAATGACACGAATCCAATGCCCATATTAATCTAGCTCATTTTTCTATATTTTGACAAAATTTGAGACATAAATAGATACAACAAAGTATCCAAGTAATCCAATCTATCACTACTACGTGATTCCATGCATTATTTTTCATTTATAAGCTATTACTCAGTGAGCACCAATGATCAGTTTAGAATGATCAGTTTAACTGGCCGATCAACTTGACATGTCTACACTAAATCGTTTGTAATTTTTCGGTTATAACTCTCATAGACACGAAACCAATACCCACGTTAGGCTAGTTCAATTTTCTATATTATGAGAAAATTTGAGACAAAACTAGATACGACAAGGCGTCCAGGTAATCCAACCTATCCAAAACTGCGTGATGCAAGGCATTATGCTTCATTTGTAAGCCTTTACTCAATGAGCATCAATGATCATTTTGGAATAATCATATTAACTGACCGATCAACTTGACATGTCGAATCAAAACTGTCCATAAATTTTGATTTAGAGCTAAGAATGACACAAATCAATTGCCCACGTTAAGCTTGCTCATTTTTCTATATTGTGATAAAATTTGAGACAGAAATAGATACGACAAAGCCTCTAATTAATACAATCAATCCCAAAATGCGTGAATCCATGCATTATGCTTCATTTATAAGAGTTTACTCAATGAGTACCAATGATCAGTTTATAATAATCATATTAATTGGCCGTCCAACTTGAAAATTCCGCACTAAATCATCCTTAACTTTTGATTTAGAGTTCAGAATGACACGAATCTAATGACCATGTTAAGCTAGCTTAATTTTCTATATTTTGACAAAATTTGAGACACAAATAGATAAGAAAAGCATCCAAGTAATCCAATCTATCACAAATTGTGTGATTTCATGTATTATTCTTCATTTATAAGCTATTACTCAATGAGCACCAATGATATGTTTAGAATGATAATTTTAACTGGCTGATCAACTTGACATGTTTGCCCTAAATCGTCACTAACTTTTGGGTTATAACTCAGAATGACACGAATCCAATGCCCACATTAAGGTAGTTCAATTTTCCATATTGTGACAAAATATTAGATAGGACTAGATACGATAAAGCGTCTAAGTAATCCAATCTATCCCAAACTGTGTCATGCCTTGCATTATGCTTCATGTATCAGCCTTTACTCAATGAGCTCCAATAGTCAAGTTAGAATAATCATTATAACTGGCCAATCAACTTGACATGTCTACACTAAATTGTCTGTAATTTTTGAATTATAGCTTAGAATTGCACGAATCCAATGCCCACGTTAAGCTAACTCATTTTTGTATATTGTGACAAAATTTGAGACAAAAATAGAGACAACAAAGCGTCCAAGTAATACAATCTATCCCTAATTGCGTGAATCCATGCATAATGTTTCATTTATAATCCTTTACTCAATGAGAACCAGTGATCAGTTTAGAATAATCATATTAACTGGCCGATAACCTTGACATGTCCGCATTAAATTGTCCGTAAATTTAGAGCTCTGAATGGCACCATTAATGCCCACGTTAAGGTAGCTCATTTTTCTATATTGTGACAAAATTTGAGACAGAAATAGATACGACAAAGCGTCCAAGTAATACATTCTATCCCAAACTGCGTGAATACATGAATTATGCTTCATTTATAAGCGTTTACTCAATGAGCACCAATGACCAATTTAGAATAATCATATTAACTATCCGAACAACTTGACATGTCTGCACTAAATCATTTGTAACTTTTGATTCAGAGCTCAAAATGGCACGAATCCAATGCCCATATTAATCTAGCTCATTTTTCTGTATTTTGACAAAATTTGAGGCATAAATAGATACAACAATGCATCCAAGTAATCCAATCTATCACATACTACATGATTCCATGCATTATTTTTCATTTATAAGCTATTACTCAGTGAGCACTAATGATCAGTTTAGAATGATCATTTTAACTGGTTGATAAACTTGACATGTCTACACTAAATCGTTTGTAATTTTTTGGTTATAACTCACATAGACACGAATCCAATGCCCACGTTAGGCTAGTTCAATTTTCTATACTGTGAAAAAATATTAGACAAAACTAGATACGACAAGGCGTCCAGGTAATCCAACCTATCCAAAACTGCGTGATGCAAGGAATTATACTTCATTTGTAAGCCTTTACTCAATGAGCACCAATGATCATTTTGGAATAATCATATTACTGATCGATCAACTTGACATGTCGAATCAAAATTGTCCATAAATTTTGTTTTAGAGCTCAGAATGACAAAAATCAATTTCCCACGTTAAGCTAGCTCATTTTTCTATATTGTGACAAAATTTGAGACAAAAATAGATACGACAAAGCGTCTAATTAATACAATCAATCCCAAACTGCGTGAATCCATGCATTATGCTTCATTTATAAGCGTTTACTCAATGAGACCAATGATCAGTTTATAATAATCATATTAACTGGCCGTTCAGCTTGAAAATTCCGCACTAAATCATCCTTAACTTTTGATTTAGAGTTCAGAATGACACGAATCCAATGACCATGTTAAGCTAGCTTAATTTTCTATATTTTGACGAAATTTAAGACACAAGTAGACAAGAAAAGCATCCAAGTAATCCAATCTATCACAAACTGTGTGATTTCATATATTATTCTTCATTTATAAGCTACTACTCAATGAGCACCAATGATAAGTTTAGAATGATAATTTTAACTGGCTGATCAACTTGACATGTCTGCCCTAAATCGTCACTAACTTTTGGGTTATAACTCACAATGACATGAATCCAATGCCCTCGTTAATATAGTTCAATATTCTATACTGACAAAATTTGAGATAGAACTAGATATGACAAGTCGTCCAAGTAATCCAATCTATCCCAAACTCCGTGATGCCATGCATTTTGCTTCATTTATAAGCCTTTACCCAATTAGCACCTATGATCAGTTTAGAATAATCATACTAACTGGCTGACCAACTTGACATGTCCGCACTAAATCATCTGTAAATTTTGATTTAGAGCTCTGAATGACACAAATCCAATGCCCACGTTAAGCTAGCTCAATTTTCTATATTGTGGCAAAATTTGAGACAGAAATAGATACGACAAAACATCCAAATAATCCAATCTGTCCCAAATTGCGTGATGCCATGCATTATTCTTTATTTATAAGCTTTTACTCAATGAGCATCAATGATCTGTTTAGAATGATCATTTTAACTCGCGGATCAACTTGACATGTCTACACTAAATCGTCTGTAACTTTTGATTCATAGCTTAGAATGACACGAATCCAATGCCCCCGTTAAGCTAGATAAATTATCTATATTGTGATAAAATTTGGGATAGAACTAGATATGACAAAGCGTACAAGTAATCCAATCTATCCCAAACTGCGTGACGCCATGCATTATGCTTCATTTGTAAGCCTTTACTCAATAAGCACCAATGATCAGTTTAGAATAATCATATTAACTGGCAGATCAACTTCACATGTCCGCACTAAATCGTCTGTAAAATTGGATTTAGAGCTCAAAATGACAGGAATCCAATGGCCCCGTTTAGCTAGCTCAATTTTCTATAATTTGACAAAATTTGAGACAGAAATTGAGATGACATAGCATCTGACGGGGACATCAGGTCGTATGGCCGGCCAGGAGACCATACTTGTCAACCTGAGAGCTTGCCCGAGACAGCTGGGCCATTTGGCACATCTGCCGGCCCAAGCGGTACCGCCGGGCCTTCGACCAGCCAGGCCGGACCGACCAACATTGCCGGCGGAGAGGCCCAAACCTCCGGCCCAACTGGCGGCGACGTGGATGACACCGCCGGTCCAATTGGTGACGCTGCTGGTTCCGGGATCAACTTGGCCGGCTCAGATGACATTTTGGCCAGTACCTCACACAGTCCAGCCGGTACAGCCGATCCAACCGAGTGCACCACCATTTCAACATATACACAAGGAGACTCGGACCAGATAACCTACCAGCTTCAAGACATGCATATAGAGCAAGTCTGTACACCAGTGGTGCCACCAGAAGCAATGACAAGGAGCAGATCAAGGGCACTCTTCCACAAATTCAGCTTGTGGGTCGACAAGCTCCTAGAGGATGATCGACGAAGGACATTGGGCCAAGAGTGTAAAGAAGAGTCCAAAGGCTTCTCAACAATGCAAGGGACTTCAGAGACTTGGGCTTTAGTGGCAAGAGAGGTCAGGGCCAAAATATTCCTAACCCTACTACAAGTCGAAGACTAGGAGCAAAGCGCGTGCATGCCACAAGGACGGCCACCTTCCATTTCTTGGCCGAGAGGTAAGAAAAGTAAGTTTTCAAATTAGATATTTGCCTCTTTCTGTTTTGCAGGGTAGGATTTAGATTATTTACATTTTTTTAGTCAAAGACATTGTAGGAATAAGTCATTTTCGGTTATGCAGTTTTGTAAGTTTTCCATTTGTGCACTTTTGTAAGTTTTCCATTTCTTTTCTTGAGTCGATCCTATAATGTCAAGCTGTCAAGCATATTAATAAAGCTCCTTCCAGCATTGTAGTTCGACAACCTTTTTGATAATTAATAAAGATCAAATTTTCTTTCTACAAGTTATTCTCTCAAGAGACTTGTACGCTTAGAACCTAGTTGAGACCATCCCTCCTAGCTCTAAGTTTGTGATTTATTACGAGGTTCATCACCCCTCGTGTGGTTCACTTCACCCTTCAATCTTTTACCAACCAGAAAACCCCCATCCAGAAGCCTGAGGTTGAGTTTCTCACCTCATCTTCTCCACACAGCCCACGCGCATACAGCATTGGATCGAGGCTTGTATCATTTTGGTATCAGAGCTTAAAGCTCTTAAACCAGGTTGTTTCTATCCTTTAATTAGTTTTGTTTTTAGTTCTTGCCTTAGTTTAAATCGCATTCAAGAAAAAAAAAATAACAATAACATCAAACTCCAAACCGAGTGCATCTAGCTTCTACGTGCATCACTAGGGGTTACATTTGTTCTTGCATTGCAAATTACGTTTTTCCTTTTTGCTTAAATCATATTTCCATTATTATTAAGTTAAATTAAAAAGAAAAGAAAAAGAAAATAGGAAAAATACCAAAATAAGTCGACCAAGACATCTAGCACTAGTTGTTAGAAAGTTTCCATTTTTTTCAACTTTCCATTTTTTTCAACTTTCCATTTTTGTCAAAATTTTCTTTTTCCCAGTTTTTCCTTTTTGTATTTTTTCGAATTATTCTATATAAGAAACCCTTCAAATCGATTCTAGGAGCAGAGTAACTTGTTCCTTTCTTTTGTAGTACGCAATGGTAGAAGAAAATAGAGATGCAGCTGAGGCCATGATGGCCATGTTCACCACCCTCCAAACACAACTCGCATCAATCGGCGAGAGGTTGGAGCGCGTGGAGAGGCCTGTGAGATTCCAGACCATAAGGCACGTGAGGGCTGAGCAAGACCGTGCTGAGGGTGCTGAGCACCCTAGGACACGACACGAACAGGAGGAGCCCCAGCCGGATGGAGATGAGGACGCACAGCCTCATGGCTATCACCCTAGGCCGAGAGGACCTCCATGGCAACCAGAAGCAGAAGGCGATGGCTTCGAGCCATATGGTCATCACCAGAGACCAAGAATGCCTCCTAGACATTATGAGGATGGAGATGAATACACCTACAACCGGGTAACTCATCCTGATGTTAAATTAACACCTCCTAGTTTTACAGGAAAAGTAGACCCAGAAGCCTATCTTGATTGGGAGAGGAGGATGGATCACATCTTCGATCACTACAACCAACCAGGCCCTAGGAGAGTCTCCATGGCAGTAGCACAATTCACGGACAATGCCCTCATCTGGTGGGATCGTGAGGTGTCTGACTGAAGCAGGAAAAGATTGAGGCCCAGAGTCTCATGGGTCGACATGAAAGACCTCATGAGACAAAGGTTTGTTCCAGCTTATTTTCATAGAGATTTGCAACGACGTTTTCGTACTCTTAAGCAGGGTACCAGATCAGTAGAGGAGTACTATGAAGAGTTTGAGAGACTAAGGAACATGCTGGAGCTCAATGACGATGAGGAGGCTTTGATGGCACAATTCTTGGATGGACTGCAAGAAAGAATCAGCCGCAAGGTGGAAAGGCAAATCTACAATGACTTCAAGGATTTGTACCACCTATCTGTCCAGGCTGAACAGCACATCAAGCATAAGAGCCAAGACATCCGCAGCAATCCTAAGATGCCTTGGGCACCAAGCAACATCCCCAAGCCCGTAGACAAAGGCAAAAGCATAGAGATCGAGTCACGGTTCAAGAGCAAGCCTCCTGAGCCAACCCGTGACCAGAGAGAGCCTAGTAAGTCCTCTAACCCTCAAAGATCACGTGACATCACTTTTTTCGAGTGTAGGGGTCGTGGACACATCTCATGGGAGTGCCCAAACAATCGGGTCATGCTGATTACGGAAGCAGGAGAGTATGAATCCCAAGATGAAGAAGATTATGAACCAGAAGGAGAATACGGTGACATTGAGTACCCTGATGTGGGGGAAGTGCTGGTCACTAGACGAATTCTCAGTGCAATGGTGGATCCCTCAGAGACCATCCAGAGGGAGAACATCTTCCACAGCCGTTGTACCATCAAGGGCAAGGTATGAAAACTCATCATAGATGGTGGTTCTTGCACTAACGTTGCTAGTGCGTACATGGTTGATAAACTAGGTCTAGAGAAGATAAGGCAGCCTCGACCATATAGACTGAGATGGCTCGATGGCAAAGTGGAGCTCAAGATGCATGAGCAAGTCACTGTGCCATTCAGTGTGGGCAAGTACCAAGACCAGGTAGTGTGTGACGTGGTGCCAATGCAAGTTGGCCATCTTCTGCTAGGAAGGCCATGGCAGTTTGACAAAGAGACCAGGCATGATGGCCGAACCAATCTCTACACTTTTGTGCATGACAAAAGAAAGGTCAGCCTAGCTCCTCTCACACCTGCCCAGGTACATGAGCTTCAACAGCAAATGAGTAAGGAAAGGAAGCTCATTAAATCTAATTTTCTTATTCAACCAAGTCATGTCCGGAGAGCTTTAGCCTCGAAGGATTTAATGCTACTAATGGTTTTCAAAGAAGTGTTGAATGTAGAGAAAGAACAGGAAGAGCTACCTCCTGAAGTAGCAGCTCTCCTCAACAATTTCCAGGATGTTTTTCCTGAGGAGATACCAGCAGGCTTGCCTCCCCTACGTGGCATAGAGCACCAGATCGACCTTGTGCCTGGAGCATCCCTGCCTAACCGGCCAGCCTACCGGATGAGTCCAGAGGAGTCTAAGGAACTTGAGAAGCAAGTCAAGGAGCTCCTGGAGAAAGGCTATGTTCGAGAGAGCCTCAGTCCATGTGTTGTACCAGTGCTGCTAGTGCCCAAGAAGGATGGGACTTGGCGAATGTGCGTGGACTGCCGAGCAATCAATAACATCACAGTCAAGTACCGGCATCCAATACCACGGCTGGATGACATGCTAGATGAGCTGAGTGGAGCCATGGTCTTCTCCAAGATAGACCTCAAGAGTGGATACCACCAGGTCAGGATGAAGGAAGGTGATGAATGGAAGACTGCTTTCAAGACAAAGCAAGAGCTCTACGAGTGGACAGTCATGCCATTCGGCTTGACTAATGCCCCAAGCACCTTCATGCGCCTTATGAACCAAGTTCTTAGGGCGTACATAAGTAAGTTCGTTGTAGTTTACTTTGATGACATTTTAGTTTACAGTAAGTGCTTAAGGGATCACCTCACACATCTTGAGTTGGTACTTAAAACCTTTCGACAGGAAGAGCTTTATTCCAATCTCAAGAAGTGCATCTTTTGTATTGATAAAATTGTTTTCTTAGGTTTTTTTGTAAGTTCACAGGACTTACAGGTTGATGAAAAGAAGATTCAAGCTATACAAGAATGGCCAACGCCGAGCAACATCAGCCAAGTGAGGAGTTTCCACGGTCTGGCCAGCTTCTACAGAAGATTCGTGCCCAACTTCAGCAGTATTGCCTCACCATTGACGGCAGTAGTGAAGAAGAACGTGGGATTCAGCTGGGGAGAAGCTCGGGAGAAGGCGTTCCAGGCCTTGAAGGACAGCCTCACACATGCACCAGTGCTAGTCTTGCCCGACTTCAACAAGACTTTTGAAGTGGAGTGTGATGCCTCTGGAATAGGCATAGGAGCGGTGCTAACTCAAGGAGGAAGGCCAGTGGCATACTTCAGTGAGAAGCTAGGTGCTGCCTCACTGAACTACCCCACTTATGACCAGGAGCTTTATGCCCTAGTCCGAGGCTTGGAGACTTGGCAGCATTACTTGCTGTCCAAGGAGTTTGTGATCCACACTGCTCACAAGACTCTCAAACACCTCAGAGGGCAAACCAATCTCAAGAGGAGACATGCCAGGTGGATGGAGTTCATAGAGACCTTCCCGTACGTCATCAAGTACAAGAAGGCCAAGGACAATGTGGTAGCCGATGCACTATCAAGGAGGTTTGCCTCGATATCCACCATGGAGGCAAAGGTCCTAGGATTCGAGCACATCAAGGAACTATATAAGGATGATCCTGACTTTGCTGAGAGCTACAAGGAGTGTGGCACAGGGAGTCATGGAAAGTTTTACATCCATGAGGGATTCTTGTTCGAGAGAGAAGGCTGTGCATACCACAAGGATTGTTACGGGAGCTCATCATCCGAGAAGCTCATGGGCCACTTTGGTGTCGACAAGACTCTAGCAGTGGTCAAGGAGCACTTCCAATGGCCACACATCAAAAGGTCAGTAGAAGCCCATTGTGCAAGGTGCATCACTTGCAAAAAGGCGAAGTCCCGAGTGCACCCTCACGGGTTGTATCTCCCACTGCCCATACCTACACATCCATGGGTGGACATATCAATGGACTTTGTTCTAGGTCTGCCCAAGATCAACCACAAAGATGCAATCTTTGTAGTGGTGGACAGATTCTCCAAGATGACACATTTCTCCAATGTTATTGATGCCACGCAAACAGCCGAGCTGTTCTTCAGGGAGATAGTACGGATTCATGGAGTGCCAAGGACCATCGTGTCAGACAGGGACACCAAGTTTCTCAGCCATTTATGGAGGACACTTTGGAGGAAGCTAGACACGAAGCTGCTCTTCTCTACCACCTGCCACCCTCAAACCGATGGCCAAACTGAAGTAGTCAACCGGACATTGTCAACTCTTCTCAGGACTACACTAGGGAAGAACCTCAAGACTTGGGTGGAGTGTCTGCCATTTATAGAGTTCGCATACAACCGAGCCGTGCACTCAGCAACCAAGAAGACCCCTTTTGAAGTAGTCTACGGCTTCAACCCTCTCACACCATTGGAGCAAACGCCACTGCCACCAGCAGAGATTACGAACCTCAACGGAGCATCCAAGGCGGAGTCCATAAAGAAGTTACACCAGAAGGTAGCACAGAACTTGGAGAAGAGGACCGGGCAGTACGAGACTCATGCCAACAAGGGAAGAAAGGAGGTGATTTTTCAACCAGGCGATTGGGTGTGGCTACACCTACGACAGGAGAGTTTCCCCAACCTAAGGAGTTCCAAGCTAGCACCAAGAGCAGATGGACCATTCAGAGTGCTGGAGAGGATCAACAACAACGCCTACCGGATCGAGCTTCCAGGTGAGTTTAATGTGTCTAACACGTTCAACGTAACTGACTTAGCCCCTTTCCATGCAGATGAACCAGTTTTGAGGTCAAAACCTACTGAAAGGGGAGGGAATGATGGGGACATCAGGTCTTATGGCCGGCCAGGACACCAGACTGGCTGACCAGGGAGCTTGCCCGAGACGGCCAGGCCATTTGTCACGTCTGCCGGCCCAAGCGGTACCGCCGGGCCTTCGACCAGCCAGGCTGGACCAACCAACATTGACGGCGGAGAGGCCCAAACCTCCGGCCCAACTGGTGGCGACGTGGATGACACTGCCGGTCCAATTGATGACGCTGCCGGTTACAGGATCAACTTGGCCGGCTCAGATGACATTTCGGCCAGTACCTCGCACAGTCCAGCCGGTACAGCCGATCCAGCTGAGTGCACCACTATTTCAACATCTACACAAGGAGACTCGGACCAGATAAGCTACCAGCTTCAAGATATGCATCTAGAGGAAGTCTCTACACCAGTGGTGCCACCAGGAGCAATGACAAGGAGCAGATCAAGGGCGCTCTTCCACAAATTCAGCTTGTGGGTCGACAAGCTCCTAGAGGATGATCGACGAAGGACAGTGGGCCAAGAGTGTAAAGAAGAGTCCAAAGGCTTCTCAACAATCAAGGGACTTCAGAGACTTGGGCTTTAGTTGCAAGAGAGGTCAGGGCCCAAAGATTCCTAACCCTACTCCAAGTCGAAGACTAGGAGCAAAGCGAGTGCATGCCACAAGGACGGCCACCTTCCATTTCTTGGCCGAGAGGTAAAAAAGTTAAGTTTTCAAATTAGATATTTGCCTCTTTCTGTTTTGCAGGGTAGGATTTAGATTATTTACATTTTTTGAGTCAAAGACATTTTAGGAATAAGTCCTTTTCGGTTATACACTTTTGTAAGTTTTCCATTTGTGCACTTTTGTAATTTTTCCATTTCATTTCTTGAATCGACCCTAGAAGATCAAGCTGTTGAGCATATTAATAAGGCTCCTTCCAGCATTGTACTTCGACAACCTTTTTGATAATTAATAAAGATCGAATTTTCTTTCTACAAGTTATTCTCTCAAAAGACTTGTACGCTTAGAAGCTAGTTGAGACCAGCCCTCTTAGCTCTAAGCTTGTGATTTATCACAAGGTTCATGACCCCTCGTGTGGTTCACTTCACCCTTCCATCTTTTACCAACCAGAAAACCCCCATCCAGAAGCCTGAGGTTGAGTTTCTCACCTCATCTTCTCCACACAGCCCATGAGCATACAGCCTTGAATCGAGGCTTGTATCAGCGTCCATGTAATCTAATCTATCCAAACTGCTTGATGCCATGCATTATTTTTCATTTATAAGCTTTTACTCAATTAGCACCAATGATCAGTTTAAAATGATCGTTTTAACTGGACGATCAACTTCACATGTCTGCACTAAATTGTCCGTAACTTTTGAGTTATAACTCATAATGACACGAATCCAATGCCCATGTTAGGCTAGTTCAATTTTCAATATTTTAACAAAATTTGAGACAGAACTAGATATGACAAAGCATCCCAGTAATCCAATCTATCCCGAACTGTGTGATGCCACGCATTATTCTTCATTTATAAGCTTTTACTCAATGAGCTTCAATGATAGTTTAGATATGACAAAGCGTACAAGTAATCCAATCTATACCAAATTGTGTGATACCATGAATTATGCTTCATTTATAAGCCTTTACTCAATGAGCACCAATGATCAGTTTAGAATAATCATATTAACTGGCCGATAAAATTCACATGTCCGCAGTAAATCGTCTGTAAATTTTCATTTAGAGCTCAGAATGACAAGAATCCAATGGCGCCGTTTAGCTAGCTCAATTTTTTATATTTTGACAAAATTTGAAACAGAAATGCAGATGACAAAGCGTCCAAGTCGTCCAATCTTTCCAAACTGCTTGATGCCATGCATTATTCTTCATTTATAAGCTTTTACTCAATGAGCACCAATGATCAGTTTCAAATGATCATTTTAACTGGGCGATTAACTTCACATGTATACACTAAATCGTCCGTAACTTTTGAGTTATAACTCAGAATGACACGAATTTAATGCCCACATTAAGCTAGTTCAATTTTCTATATTGGGACAAACTTTGACACAGAACTAGATACGATAAAGCATCCAAGTAATCCAATCTATCCCAAACTTTGTGATGCCTTGCATTATGCTTCACGTATAAGCCTTTACTCAATGAGCTCCAATGGTCAGCTTAGAATAGTCATATTAACTGGCCGATCAACTTGACACATTTACACTGAATTGTCTGTAACTTTGAATTATAACCCAGAATGACATGAATCCAATGCCCACGTTAAGCTAACTCATTTTTCTATATTGTGACAAAATCAGAGACAGAAATAGATACGACAAAGCGTCCAAGTAATACAATCTATCCCAAACTGCGTGAATCCATGTATTATGCTTCATTTATAAGCGTTTACTTACTAAGCACCAAAGATCAGTTTAGAATAATCATATTAACTGGCTGATCAACTTGACATGTCCGCACTGAATTGTCCGTAAATTTTGATTTAGAGCTCAGAATGACACGGACCCAATGCCCATGTTAAGCTAGCTAATTTTTCTATATTGTGGCAAAATATGAGACGGAAATAGATACGACAAAACATCCAAATAATCCAATCTATCCCGAACTGTGTGATGCCACACATTATTCTTCATTTATAAGCTTTTACTCAGTGAGCTTCAATGAGTAGTTTAGAATGATCATTTTAACTCGCGGATCAACTTAACATGTATGCATTAAATCGTCCGTAACTTTTGATTTATACCTCAGAATGACACGAATCCAATGCTCCCACTAAGCTAGATAAATTATCTATATTGTGACAAAATTTGCGACAGAACTATATACGACAAAGCGTACAAATAATCCAATCTATACGAAATTGCGTGATACCATGCATTATGCTTCATTTATTAGCCTTTAATCAATGGGCACCAATGATTAGTTTAGAATAATCATATTAACTGGTCGATCAACTTAACATGTCCGTAGTAAACCATCCGTAAATTTTCATTCAGAGCTCAGAATTACTGGAATCCAATGGTGCTGTTTAGATAGCTCAATTTTCTATATTTTGACAAAATTTGAGACAGAAATAGAGATGACAAAGCATCCAAGTAATCCAATCTATCCAAACTGTTTGATGCCATGCAATATTCTTCATTTATAAGCTTTTTCTCAATGAGCACCAGTGATCAGTTTAAAATGATCATTTTAACTGGCCGGTCAACTTCACATGTATACATTAAATCGTCCGTAACTTTTGAGTTATAACTCAGAATGACACGAATCCAATGCCCACATTAAGCTAGTTCAAATTTCCATATTGTGTCAAAATTTGAGACAGAACTAGATACGATAAAGCGTCCAAGTAATCCAATCTATCCCAAACTGTGTGATGCCTTACATTATGCTTCATGTATCAGCGTTTACTCTATGAGCTCCAATGGTCAGTTTAGAATAATCATGATAACTGGCCGATCAACTTGACATGTCGACACTAAATTTTTTGTAACTTTTGAATTATAACTTAGAATGGCACGAATCCAATGCCCACGTTAAGCTAACTCATTTTTTTATATTGTGACAAAATTTAAGATAAAAATAGAGACGACAAAGCATCCAAGTAATACAATCTATCCCTAACTGCGTGAATCCATGCATAATATGTCATTTATAAGCCTTTACTCAATGAGAGCCAGTGATCAGTTTAGAGTAATCATATTAACTAGCCGATAACCTTGACATGTCCGCATTAAATTGTCCATAAATTTTGATTTAGAGCTCCGATTGGCACTGATTAATGCCCACGTTAAGCTATCTCATTTTTCTATATTGTGACAAAATTTGAGACTATAATAGATACGACAAAGCGTCCAAGTAATACAATTTATCCCAAACTGCGTGAATCCATCCATTATGCTTCATTTATAAGCATGTACTCAATAAGCACTAATGATCAATTTAGAATAATCATATTAACTAGCCGAACAACTTGACATGTCTGCACTAAATCATTTATAACTTTTTTCTATATTTTGAAAAAATTAAGCTAGTTCAATTTTATATATTGTGACAAAATTTGAGACAGACCTAGATACGATAAAGCGTCCAAGTAATCCAATCTATCCCACACTATGCGAAGCCTTGCATTATGTTTCATTTATAAGCCTTTACTCACTGAGCTCCAATGGTCAGTTTAGAATAATCATATTAACTGGCCGGTCAACTTGACATGTCTACACTGAATCGTCTGTAAGTTTTGAGTTATAACTCACAAGGACACGAATCCAATGCCCTACTAAGCAAGATAAATTATCTATAATGTGATAAAATTTGGGATAGAACTAGATACGACAAATCGTACAAGTAATCCAATCAATCCCAAACTGCGTGATGCCATGCATTATGCTTCATTAATAAGTGTTTACTCAATGACCACCAATGATCAGTTTAGAATAATCATATTAACTGGCCGATCAATTTCACATGTCTGTATTAAATCGTCCGTAAATTTTGATTTAGAGCTCAGAATGACAGGAATCCAATGGCCCCGTTTAGCTCAGGACAACACGAATTCAGTGCCCACATTAAGCTAGTTCAATTTTCTATATTGTGACAAAATTCGAGATAGAGCTAAATACGATAAAGCGTCCAAGTAATCCAATCAATCCCAAACTATGTGAAACCTTGCATTATGCTTCATTTATAAGCCTTTACTCAATGAGCTCCAATAGTCAGTTTAGAATAACCATATTAACTGGTCGATCAACTTGACATGTACGCACTAAATCGTCCATAAATTTTGATTTAGAGCTCAGAATGATACGAATCCAATGCCCACATTAAGCTAGCTCATTTTTCTATATTGTGGCAAAATTTGAGGCAAAAATAGAAACGACAAAGAGTCCAAGTAATACAATCTATCCCAAACTGCGTGAATCTATGCATAATGTTTCATTTATAAATCTTTACTCAATGAGCACCAATTATCAGTATAGAATAATCATATTAACTAGCCGATCAACTTGACATGTCCGCAATAAATCATCTGTAACTCTTGATTTAGAGCTCAAAATGACACGAATCCAATACCCACGTTAAGCTAGCTCAATTTTCTATATATTGAAAAAATGTGAGACAGAAATAGAGATGACAAAGCATCCAAGTAATCCAATCTATCCAAACAGATTGATGCAATACATTATTATTCATTTATAAGCTTTTACTCAATGAGCACCAATAATCTGCTTGGAATGATCACATTAACTTGCTAATCAACTTGACATGTTTGAAATAAATCGTCCGTAATTTTTGATTTATAGCTTAGAATGACACGAATCCAATGCCCACGTTAAGCTAGTTCAATTTTCTATATTGTGACAAAATTTGAGATAGATCTAGATACGACAAAGAGTTCACATAATCCAATCTACCCCAAACTGCGTGATGCAAGGCATTATGCTTCATTTATAAGCCTTTACTCAATGAGCACAAATGATCAGTTTGGAATAATCATATTAACTGGCCGATCAACTTGACATGTCCACACTAAATCGTTAGTAACTTTTGATTTAGAGCTCAAAATGACACTAATCCAATGCCCATGTTAAGCTAGGTCAATTTTCTATATTTTGAAAAAATTTGAGACAAAAATAGATACGACAAATCATCCAAGTAATCCAGTATATCCCAAACTAAGTTATTCCATGAATTATTATTTATTTATAAGCTTTTATTCAATGAGCACCAATGATCATTTTAGAATTATCATTCTAGCTGGCCGATCAACTTGACATGTCTACACTAAATCGTCCGTTACATTTGAGTTATAACTCAGAATGACATGAATCCAATGCCCACATTAAGCTAGTTCAATTTTCTATATTATAATAAAATTTGAGACAGAACTAGATACGACAAAGGGTCCAAGTAATCCAATCTATCCCAAACTGCGTGATGTCATGCATTATTCTTCATTAATAATACACAAGGACCGATGATCAGTTTAGAATAATCATATTAACTGGCTGATCAACTTGAAATGTCTACAGTAAATCGGCTGTAACATTTGAGTTGTAACTCCGAATGACACGAATCCAATGCCAACATTAAGATAGTTCAATATTCTATATTGTGACAAAATTTGAGACAGAACTAGATACGACAAAGCATACAAGTAATCTAATCTACCCCAAACTGTGTGATGCCTTGCATTATGCTTTATTTATAAGCCATTACTCAATGATTTTCAATTGTCAGTTTAGAATAATCATATTAACTGGCCGATCAACTTGACATGTCCGCACTAAATCGTCCATAAATTTTGATTTAGAGCTCAGAATAACAAGAATCCAATACCCACGTTAAGCTAGCTCATTTTTCTATATTGTGACAAAATTTGAGACAAAAATAGATACGACAAAGCGTCCAAGTAATCCAATATATCCCAAACTACATTATGTCATGCGTTATGCTTTATTTATAAGCCCTTACTCACAGAGCACCAACGATCAGTTTAGAATGATCATTTTAACTGTTCGACCAACTTGACATGTTTGCACTAAATCGTCAGTAAGTTTTGATTTATAGCTCAGAATGACACGAATCCAATGCCTATATTAACCAAACTCTCCTTTCAATATTAAGTCAAAATTTCAGATTGTAATAGATACGACAAAGTGTCCAAGTAATCCAATCTATCCCAAACTGCGTGATTCAATGCATTAAGCTTCATTTATAAGCCTTTACTCAATGAGCACAAATGATCAATTTGGAATAATCATATTAACTGGCCGATCAACTTCACATGTGTACACTAAATTTTTAGTAACTTTTGATTTAGAGCTCAAAATGACACTAATCCAATGCCCATGTTAAGCTAGGTCAATTTTCTATATTTTGAAAAAATTTGAGACAAAAATAGATACGACAAAGCATCCAAGTAATCCAGTATGTCCCAAACTACGTTATTCCATGAATTATTATTTATTTATAAGCTTTTAACTGGCCGATCATTTTATCTGGCCGATCAACTTGACATGTCTACACTAAATCGTTCGTAACATTTGAGTTATAACTCAGAATGACATGGATCCAATGCCCACATTAAGCTAATTCAATTTTCTATATTATGATAAAATTTGAGACAGAACTAGATGCGACAAAGGGTCCAAGTAATCCAATATATCCCAAACTGGGTGATGCCATGCATTATTCTTTATTAAGAAGTCTTTACTCAATGAGGACCGATGATCAGTTTAGAATAATCATATTAACTGGCCGATAAACTTGACATGTCCGCACTAAATCATACTTAACATTTGATTTAGAGCTCAGAATGACACAAATCAATGCCCAGGTTAAGCTAGCTCAATTTTCTATGTTTAAAAAAAATTTGAGACAGAAATAGATACAAAAACGCGCCCAAGTAATCCAATATATCTCAAACTGTGTGATGCCATGCAATTTGCTTCATTTATAAGCCTTTACTCAATGTGCACCAATGATCAGTTTAGAATGTTCATTTTATTTGGCCGATCAACTTGATATGTCCGCACTAAATTGTCAGTAAATATTTTATTTATAGCATAGAATGACACGAATCCAATGTCCATGTTAAGATAGCTCAATTTTCTATATTATGATAAAATTTAAGACTAACATTGTTTCGACAAATCCTCCAAGTAATAAAATCAATCTAAAACAACGTAATGTCATGCACTATGCTTCATTTATAAGTCTTTACTCAATGAGCACCACTGATCAGTTAAGAATGATCATTTTAACTGGTCGATCATCTTGACATGTATTCACTAAATCGTTAGAAACTTTTGATTTATAGATCAGAATTACGCCAATCCAATGTCCACGTTAAGCTAGCTCAATTTTCTATATTGAGAAAAACTCTGAGGCAGTAATTGATACGACAAAGTGTCCAAGTAATCCAATCTATCCCAAACAGCGTGATGCCATGCATTATGCTTCATTTATAAGCCATACTCAATGAGCACTAATGATCAGTTTAGAATGATCATTTTAACTGGCAGATCAACTTGACATGTCTGCACTAAAATCGTCCGTAACTTTTGATTTATTGCTCATAATGACACGAATCGAATGCCCACGTTAAGCTAGTTCAAATGTCTTTATTGAGATAAAATTTGAGACAAAAATAGATACGACAGAGCGTCCAAGTAATCCAATCTATTCAAAACTGCGTGATGTCATACATTATGCTTCTTTTATAATCTTTTACTCAATGAGCACCAATGATCAGTATATAATGATCATATTAACGGCTGATCAACTTGACATGTCCCCACTAAATCGTCTGTAACTTTTAATTTAGAGCTCAGAATAACACGACTCCAATGCTCAAGTTAAGCTAGCTCAGTTTATTATATTGTCACAAAATTTGATACAGAAATGGAGAGGACAAAGCGTCCAAGTAATCCAATCTATCCCAAACTGTGTGATGCTATGCATTATGCTTCATTTATAAGCTTTCACTCATTAAGCACCAATGATCAGTTTTGAATGCTAATTTTAACTGGGCAACCAACTTGACATGTACGCACTAAATCGTCCGTAAGTTTTGATTTATAGCTCATAATGACACCAATCCAATGCCCAAGTTAAACTCATTCAAACTTCTATATTGAGACAAAATTTGAGATAGAAATAGATACGACAAAGCGTCTAAGTAATCCAATCTATCCAAACCTGCGTGATGTCATGCATTATGCTTCATTTATAAGCTTTTACTCAATAATCACCAATGATCAGCTTCGAATGATCATATTAACTGGCCGATCAACTTGAAATGTCTGCAATAAATCATCCATAACTTTTATTTTAGAGCACAGAATAACATGAATCCAATTCCCACGTTAACCTAGCTCAGTTAATTATATTGTGACAAAATGTGAGACAAAAAATGGAGACGACAAAGTGTCCATGTAATCCAATCTATCCCAAACTGCATTATGCCATGCATTATGCTTCATTTATAAACTTTTACTCAATAAGCACCAATGATCAGTTTTGGATGATAATTTTAACTGGCCAATAAACTTGACATGTCCGCAATAAATCGTTGCTAACTTTTGAGTCAGAGCTCAAAATGACACAAATCCAATGCCCACGTTAGGCTAGCTCAATTTTCTATATTGTGATAAAATTTAAGACTAAATTGCTTCAACAAGTCCTCCAAGTAATCAAATCTATTTAAAAATGCGTGTTGTCATGCATTATGGTTCATTTACAAGCCTTTACGCAATGGGCACCAACGATCATTTTAACTTGCCGATCCACTTGACATGTCTGCACTAAATCGTCTTTAACTTTTGATTTATAGCTCATAATGACAGGAATTCAATTCCCATGTAAAGCTAGCTTCATTTTCTATATTTTGAAAAAAAAATTAAGATAGAAATAGATAAGAAAAAGTGTCCAAGTAATCCAATCTATCACAAACTGCGTAATGCCATGCTTTATGCTTCATTTATAAGCATTTACTTAATGTGCACCAATGATCAGTTTAGAATGATCACTTTAAGTGGCGGATCAACTTGAAATTTCTGCACTAAATCGTCCGTAACTTTTCATTTAGAGCTCATAATGACATGAACCCAATGCCCAGATTAAGCTAGCTCAATTTTCTATGTTTTGACAAAATTTGAGACTGAAATAGATACGCCAAAGCGTCCAAGTAATCCAATATATCCCAAACTGTGTGATGCCATGCATTTTGCTTCATTTATAAGCCTTTACTCAATGAGTACCGATGATTAGTTTGGAATGATCATTTTATTTGGCCAATCAACTTGAGATTTCCGCACTAAATCGTTTGTAACTTGTTTATTTATAGCTCAAAATGACACGAATCAAATGCCCATGTTAAGCTAGCTCAATTTTCTATATTGTGATAAAATATAAGACTAACATT
This sequence comes from Pugionium dolabratum, assembly GCA_018901945.1. NCBI lineage: Eukaryota > Viridiplantae > Streptophyta > Magnoliopsida > Brassicales > Brassicaceae > Pugionium > Pugionium dolabratum. The sequence continues at coordinate 197,134 of JAEVFF010000824.1, read as the reverse complement.
GCTTCGACAAATCCTCCAAGTAATAAAATCAATCCAAAACAACGTAATGTCATGCACTATGCTTCATTTATAAGTATTTACTCAATGAGCATCTTTGATCAGTTAAGAATGATCACTTTAACTCGTCGATCAACTTGACATGTCTTCACTAAATCATTAGTAACTTTTGATTTATATATCAGAATGACGCGAATCCAATGTCCACGTTAAGCTAGCTCAATTTTCTATATTGAGAAAAAAATCTGAGACAGTAATAGACAAGACAAAGTGTCCAAGTAATCCAATCTATCCCAAACAGCGTGATGCTATGCATTATGCTTCATTTATAAGCTTTTACTTAATGAGCACCAATGATCAGTTTAGAATGATCATTTTAATTGGCCGACTAACTTGACATGTCTGCACTAAATCTTCCGTAAGTTTCGATTTAGAGCTCAGAATTAAATGAATCCAATGGTCACGTTAAACTAGTTAAATTTTCTATATTGAGACAAAATTTGAGACACAAATAGATATGAAAAAGAGTCCAAGTAATCCAATCTATCTAAAACTGCGTTATGTTATGTATTATGCTTCATTTATAAGAATTTACTCAATGAGCATTAATTTAGAATGATCAAATTAACCGGCCAATAATCTTGACATGTCCGCACTAAATCATATGTAACTTTTGATTTCGAGCTTAGAATGACTGGAATCAAATGCCCATGTTAAGTTTGATCAATTTTTTATATTGTGAAAAATTTTGAGATAGAAATAGATACGATAAAGCGTCCAAGTAATTCAATCAATCCCAAACTGCGTGATGTCATGCATTATTCTTGATTTACAAGCTTTTATTACTCAATGAACCCCAATTATCAGTTTAGAATGATCATTTAACATGACATGTCTGCACTAAATCGTCTTTAACTTTTGATTTATAACTCAGAATAACACGAATCCAATGCCCACGTTAAGCTAATTCAATTT
>JAEVFF010000824.1:125567-138176 GCA_018901945.1 Pugionium dolabratum | reverse complement strand
CATACGACAAAGCGTCCAAGTAATACAATCTATCCCAAACTGCGTGAATCCATGTATTATGCTTCATTTATAAGCGTTTACTCACTAAGCACCAATGATAAGTTTAGAATAATCATATAAACTGGCCGATCACCTTGACAAGTCTGCACTAAATCAATTGTAACTTTTGATTTAGAGTTCTGAATGACACGAATCCAATGCCCATGTTAAGCTAGCTGAATGTTTTATATCTTGGCAAAATTTGAGACAGAAATACATACGACTAAGCGTCCAAGTAATGCAATCTATCACAAACTGCATGATTCCATGCATTATTCTTCATTTATGAGCTTTTACTCAATGAGCACCAGTGATTACTTTAGAATGATCAATTTAACTAGCTGATCAATTGGACATGTATGTTATAAATTATCCGTAATTTTTGATTTATAGCTCAGGATGACACGAATCCAATGCCCACGTTATGTTAGTTTAATTCCATACTATGATAAAATTTAAGGCAGAACTAGATATGACAAAGCGTCCAAATAATCCAATTTATCCAAACAGCTTGATGCAATGCATTTTCTTCATTTATAAGCTAATACTCAATGAGCACCAATGATCAGTTTAGAATGATATTTTTAACTGGCCGATCAACTTGACATGTCTGCCCTAAATTGTCTATAACTTTTGGGTTATAACTCACAATGATACGAATCTAATGCCCATGTTAATCTAGTTCAATTTTCTATACTGTGACAAAATTTGAGATAGAACTAGATACGACAAAGCATCCAGGTAATCCAATCTTTCCCAAACTCCGTGATGCCAAACATTATACTTCATTTATAAGCCTTTACCCAATGAGCACCAAAGATCAGTTTAGAATAATCATATTAACTGGATGATCAACTTGACATGTCCACACTAAATTGTCCGGAAATTTTGATTTAGAGGTCAGAATGACACGAATCCAATGCCCACGTTAGGCTAGCTCAGTTTTCTATATTGTGGCAAAATTTGAGACTGAAATAGATACGACAAAACATCCAAATAATCCAATCTATCCCGAACTGTGTGATGCCACACATTATTCTTCATTTATAAGCTGTTACTCAATGAGCTTCAATGAGTAGTTTAGAATGATCATTTTAACTCGCGGATCAACTTGACATGTATGCATTAAATCGTCCGTAACTTTTGATTTATACCTCAGAATGACACGAATCCAATGCTCCCACTAAGCTAGATAAATTATCTATATTGTGACAAAATTTGGGATAGAACTATATACGACAAAGCGTACAAATAATCCAATCTATACCAAATTGCGTGATACCATGCATTATGCTTCATTTATAAGCCTTTACTCAATGGGCACCAATGATCAGTTTAGAATAATCATATTAACTGGTCGATAAACTTAAGATGTCTGCAGTAAATCATCCGTAAATTTTCATTCAGAGCTCAGATTGACTGGAATCCAATGGCGCCGTTTAGATAGCTCAATTTTCTATATTTTGACAAAATTTGAGAGAGAAATTGAGATGAAAAAGCATCCAAGTAATCCAATCTATCCAAACTGCTTGATGCCATGCAATATTCTTCATTTATAAGCTTTTTCTCAATGAGCACCAGTGATCAGTTTAAAATGATCATTTTAACTGGCCGAACAACTTCACATGTATACATTAAATCGTCCGTAACTTTTGAGTTATAACTCAGAATGACACGAATCCAATGCCCACATTAAGCTAGTTCAAATTTCCATATTGTGTCAAAATTTGAGACAGAACTAGATACGATAAAGCGTCCGAGTAATCCAATCTATCCAAAACTGTGTGATGCCTTATCAGCGTTTACTCTATGAGCTCCAATGGTCAGTTTAGAATAATCATGATAACTGGCCGATCAACTTGACGTGTCGACACTAGATTGTTTGTAACTTTTGAATTATAACTTAGAATGGCACGAATCCAATGCTCACGTTAAGCTAACTCATTTTTTTATATTGTGACAAAATTTGAGATAAAAATAGAGACGACAAAGCATCCAAGTAATACAATCTATCCCTAACTGCGTGAATCCATGCATAATGTGTCATTTATAAGCCTTTACTCAATGAGACCAGTGATCAGTTTAGAATAATCATATTAACTAGCCGATAACCTTGACATGTCCGCATTAAATTGTCCATAAATTTTGATTTAGAGCTCTGAATGGCACCGATTAATGCCCACGTTAAGCTATCTCATTTTTCTATATTGTGACAAAATTTGAGACAGAAATAGATACGACAAAGCGTCCATGTAATACAATTTATCCCAAACTGCGTGAATCCATGCATTATGCTTCATTTATAAGCGTGTACTCAATGAACACCAATGATCAATTTAGAATAATCATATTAACTAGCCGAACAACTTGACATGTCTGCACTAAATTATTTATAACTTTTTTCTATATTTTGACAAAATTAAGCTAGTTCAATTTTATATATTGTGACAAAATTTGAGACATAGCAAGATACGATAAATCGTCCAAGTAATCCAATCTATCCCACACTGTGCGAAGCCTTGCATTATGCTTCATTTATTAGCCTTTACTCAATGATCTCCAATGGTCAGTTTAGAATAATCATATTAACTGGCCGGTCAACTTGACATGTCTACACTAAATCGTCTGTAAATTTTGAGTTATAACTCACAAGGACACGAATCCAATGACCTACTAAGCAAGATAAATTATCAATATTGTGACAAAATTTGGGATAGACCTAGATACGAAAAATCGTACAAGTAATCCAATCAATCCCAAACTGCGTGATACCATGCATTATGCTTCATTAATAAGTGTTTACTCAATGACAACCAATGATCAGTTTAGAATAATCATATTAACTGGCCGATCAATTTCACATGTCTGTATTAAATCCTCCGTAAATTTTGATTTAGAGCTCAGAATGACAGGAATCCAATGGCCCCATTTAGCTCAGGACGACACCAATTCAGTGCCCACATTAAGCTAGTTCAATTTTCTATATTGTGACAAAATTCGAGATAGAGCTAAATACGATAAAGCGTCCAAGTAATCCAATCTAGCCCAAACTTTGCGAAACCTTGCATTATGCTTCATTTATAAGCCTTTACTCAATGAGCTCCAATAGGCAGTTTAGAATAATCATATTAACTGGTCGATCAACTTGACATGTACGCATTAAATCGTCCATAAATTTTGATTTACAGCTCAGAATGATACGAACCCAATGCCCACGTCAAGCTAGCTCATTTTTCTATATTGTGGCAAAATTTGAGACAAAAATAGATACGACAAAGAGTCCAAGTAATACAATCTATCCCAAACTGCGTGAATCTATGCATAATGTTTCATTTATAAACCTTTACTCAATGAGCACCAATTATCAGTATAGAATAATCATATTAACTAGCCGATGAACTTGACATGTCCGCACTAAATCATCTGTAACTCTTGATTTAGAGCTCAAAATGACACGAATCCAATACCCACGTTAAGCTAGCTCAATTTTCTATATATTGAAAAAATGTGAGACGGAAATAGAGATGACAAAGCATCCAAGTAATCCAATCTATCCAAACAGCTTGATGCAATACATTATTATTCATTTAAAAGTTTTTACTCAATGAGCACCAATGATCAGCTTAGAATGATCATATTAACTTGCTAATCAACTTGACATGTTTGAAATAAATCGTCCGTAACTTTTTATTTATAGCTCAGAATGACACGAATCCAATGCCCACGTTAAGCTAGTTCAATTTTCTATATTGTGACAAAATTTGAGATAGATCTAGATACGACAAAGAGTTCACGTAATCCAATCTATCACAAACTGCGTGATGCAATGCATTATTCTTCATTTATAAGCCTTTACTCAATGAGCACAAATGATCAGTTTGGAATAATCATATTAACAGGCCGATCAACTTGACATGTACACACTAAATCGTTAGTAACTTTTGATTTAGAGCTCAAAATGGCACTAATCCAATGCCCATGTTAAGCTAGGTCAATTTTCTATATTTTGAAAAAAATTGAGACAAAAATATATACGACAAACCATCCAAGTAATCCAGTATATCCCAAACTACGTTATTCCATGAATTATTATTTATTTATAAGCTTTTATTCAATGAGCACCAATGATCATTTTAGAATTATCATTCTAGCTGGCCGATCAACTTGACATGTCTACACTAAATCGTCCGTTACATTTCAGTTATAACTCAGAATGACATGAATCCAATGCCCACGTTAAGCTAGTTCAATTTTCTATATTATAATAAAATTTGAGACAGAACTAGATACGACAAAGGATCCAAGTAATCCAATCTATCCCAAACTGCGTGATGCCATGCATTATTCTTCACTAATAATACATAAGGACCGATGATCAGTTTAGAATAATCATATTAACTGGCTGATCAACTTGACATGTCCTATAGGTCGAGGGTCCGGCGGTACTGCCTGGTCCGGCAGACGTGCCAGATGGTCCTGCTGTCTCGGGCACGCTTCCTGGTCGGCCAGTCTGGTCTCCTGGCTGGATGTATGACCTGATGTCCTCATCAAAAAGGTAGCATAGAACTTGGAGAAGAGGACCGGGCAGTACGTGACTCATGCCAACAAGGGAAGAAAGGAGGTGATTTTTCAACCAGGCGATTGGGTGTGGCTACACCTACGGCAGGAGAGTTTCCCCAACCTAAGGAGTTCCAAGCTAGCACCAAGAGCAGATGGACCATTCAGAGTGCTGGAGTGGATCAACAACAACGCCTACCGGATCGAGCTTCCAGGTGAGTTTAATGTGTCTAACACGTTCAACGTAACTGACTTAGCCCCTTTCCATGCAGATCAACCAGTTTTGAGGTCAAAACCTATTGAAGGGGGAGGGGATGATGGGAACATCAGGTCGTATGGCCGGCCAGGACACCAGACTGTCCGACCAGGGAGCTTGCCCTAGACAGCCAGGCCATTTGGCACGTCTGCCGGCCCAAGCGGTACCGCCGGGCCTTCGACCAGCCAGGCCGGACCAACCAAAATTGATGGCGGAGAGGCCCAAACCTCCGGTCCAACTGGTGGCGACGTGGATGACACCGCCGGTCCAATTGGTGACGCTGCCGGTTCCGGGATCAACTTGGCCGGCTTAGATGACATTTCGGCCAGTACATCGCACAGTCCAGCCGGTACAGCCGATCCAGCCGAGTGCACCACTATTTCAACATCTACACAAGGAGACTCGGACCAGATAAGCTACCAGCTTTAAGAAATGCATCTAGAGGAAGTCTCTACACCAGTGGTGCCACCAGGAGCAATGACAAGGAGCAGATCAAGGGCACTCTTCCAAAAATTCAGCTTGTGGGTCGACAAGCTCCTAGAGGATGATCGACGAAGGACAGTGGGCCAAGAGTGTAAAGAAGAGTCCAAAGGCTTCTCAACAATCAAGGGACTTCAGAGACTTGGGCTTTAGTGGCAAGAGAGGTCAGGGCCCAAAGATTCCTAACCCTACTCCAAGTCGAAGACTAGGAGCAAAGCGAGTGCATGCCACAAGGACGGCCACCTTCCATTTCTTGGCCGAGAGGTAAGAAAGTTAAGTTTTCAAATTAGATATTTGCCTCTTTCTGTTTTGCAGGGTAGGATTTAGATTATTTATATTTTTTGAGTGAATGACATTTTAGGAATAAGTCCTTTTCGGTTATGCACTTTTGTAAGTTTTCCATTTGTGCACTTTTGTAATTTTTCCATTTCTTTTCTTGAGTCGACCCTACAAGGTCAAGCTGTCGAGCATATTAATAAGGCTCCTTCCAGCATTGTAGTTCAACAACCTTTTTGATAATTAATAACGATCGAATTTTCTTTCTACAAGTTATTCTCTCAAGAGACTTGTACGCTTAGAACCTAGTTGAGACCAGCCTTCTTAGCTCTAAGTTTGTGATTTATCACAAGGTTCATCACCCCTTGTGTGGTTCACTTCACCCTTCCATCTTTTACCAACCAGAAAACCCCCATCGAGAAGCCTGAGGTTGAGTTTCTCATCTCATCTTCTCCACACAGCCCACACGCATACAGCCTTGAATCGAGGCTTGTATCAGCGTCCATGTAATCTAATCTATCCAAAGTGCTTGATGCCATGCATTATTTTTCATTTATAAGCTTTTACTCAATTAGCACCAATGATCAGTTTAAAATGATCATTTGAACAGGACGATCAACTTCACATGTCTGCACTAAATTGTCCGTAACTTTTGAGTTATAACTCATAATGACACGAATCCCATGCCCACGTTAGGCTAGTTCAATTTTCTATATTTTAACAAAATTTGAGACAGAACTAGATATGACAAAGTGTCCCAGTAATCCAATCTATCCCGAACTGTGTGATGCCACGCATTATTCTTCATTTATAGCTTTTACTCAATGAGCTTCAATGATAGTTTAGAATGATCATTTCAACACGCGGATCAACTTGACATGTCTGCACTAAATCGTCCGTAACTTTTGATTTATAGCTGAAAATATCACGAATCCAATGCTCCCGCTAAGCTAGATAAATTATCTATATTTTGACAAAATTTGGGACAGAACTAGATATGACAAAGCGTACAAATAATCCAATCTATACCAAATTGTGTGATACCATGCATTATGCTTCATTTATAAGCCTTTACTCAATGAGCACCAATGATCAGTTTAGAATAATCATATTAACTGGCCGATAAAATTCACATGTCCGCAGTAAATCGTCTGTAAATTTTCATTTAGAGTTCAGAATGACAAGAATCCAATGGCGCTGTTTAGCTAGCTCAATTTTCTATATTTTGACAAAATCTGAAACAGAAATAGAGATGACAAGGCGTCCAAGTAATCCAATCTTTCCAAACTGCTGAAGCCATGCATTATTCTTCATTTATAAGCTTTTACTCAATGAGCACCAATGATCAGTTTCAAATGATCATTTTAACTGGGCGATTAACTTCACATGTATACACTAAATCGTCCGTAACTTTTGAGTTATAACTCAGAATGACACGAATCTAATGCCCACATTAAGCTACTTCAAGTTTCTATATTGGGACAAACTTTGACACAGAACTAGATACGATAGAGCATCCAAGTAATCCAATCTATCCCAAACTGTGTGATGCCTTGCATTATGCTTCACGTATAAGCCTTTACTCAATGAGCTCCAATGGTCAGTTTAGAATAGTCATATTAACTGGCCGATCAACTTGACACATTTACACTGAATTGTCTGTAACTTTGAATTATAACTCAGAATGACATGAATCCAATGCCCACGTTAAGCTAACTCATTTTTCTATATTGTGACAACATTTGAGACAGAAATAGATACGACAAAGCGTCCAAGTAATACAATCTATCCCAAACTGCGTGAATCCATGTATTATGCTTCATTTATAAGCGTTTACTCACTAAGCACCAATGATAAGTTTAGAATAATCCTATAAACTGGCCGATCACCTTGACAAGTCCGCATTAAATCAATTGTAACTTTTGATTTAGAGTTCAGAATGACACGAATCCAATGCCCATGTTAAGCTAGCTGAATGTTTTATATTTTGGCAAAATTTGAGACAGACATAGATACGACTAAGCATCCAAGTAATGCAATCTATCACAAACTGCATGATTCCATGCATTATTCTTCATTTATGAGCTTTTACTCAATGAGCACCAGTGATTACTTTAGAATGATCAATTTAACTAGCTGATCAATTGGACATGTATGTTATAAATTATCCATAACTTTTGATTTATAGCTCAGGATGACACGAATCCAATGCCCACGTTATGTTAGTTTAATTCCATACTATGACAAAATTTAAGGCAGAACTAGATATGACAAAGCGTCCAAATAATCCAATTTATCCAAACAGCTTGATGCAATGCATTTTCTTCATTTATAAGCTAATACTCAATGAGCACCAATGATCAGTTTAGAATGATATTTTTAACTGGATGATCAACTTGACATGTCTGCCCTAAATCGTCTATAACTTTTGGGTTATAACTCACAATGATACGAATCTAATGCCCACGTTAATCTAGTTCAATTTTCTATAGTGTGACAAAATTTGAGATAGAACTAGATACGACAAAGCGTCCAAGTAATCCAATCTTTCCCAAACTCCGTGATGCCAAACATTATACTTCATTTATAAGCCTTTACCCAATGAGCACCAAAGATCGTTTAGAATAATCATATTAACTGGCTGATCAACTTGACATGTCTGCACTAAATTGTCCGTAAATTTTGATTTAGAGGTCAGAATGACACGAATCCAATGCCCACGTTAAGCTAGCTCAGTTTTCTATATTGTGGCAAAATTTGAGACTGAAATAGATACGACAAAACATCCAAATAATCCGAACTGTGTGATGCCACACATTATTCTTCCTTTATAAGCTTTTACTCAATGAGCTTCAATGAGTAGTTTAGAATGATCATTTTAACTTGCGGATCAACTTGACATGTATGCATTAAATCGTCCGTAACTTTTGATTTATACCTCAGAATGACACGAATCCAATGCTCCCACTAAGCTAGATAAATTATCTATATTGTGACAAAATTTGGGATAGAACTATATACGACAAAGCGTACAAATAATCCAATCTATACCAAATTGCGTGATACCATGCATTATGCTTCATTTATAAGCCTTTACTCAATGGGCACCAATGATCAGTTTAGAATAATCATATTAACTGGTCGATAAAGTTAAGATGTCCGCAGTAAATCATCCGTAAATTTTCATTCAGAGCTCAGATTGACTGGAATCCAATGGCGCCGTTTAGATAGCTCAATTTTCTATATTTTGACAAAATTTGAGAGAGAAATTGAGATGACAAAGCATCTAAGTAATCCAATCTATCCAAACTGCTTGATGCCATGCAATATTCTTCATTTATAAGCTTTTTCTCAATGAGCACCAGTGATCAGTTTAAAATAAAATGATCATTTTAACTGGCCGAACAACTTCACATGTATACATTAAATCGTCCGTAACTTTTGAGTTATAACTCAGAATGACACGAATCCAATGCCCACATTAAGCTAGTTCAAATTTCCATATTGTGTCAAAATTTGAGACAGAACTAGATACGATAAAGCGTCTGAGTAATCCAATCTATCCAAAACTGTGTGATGCCTTACATTATGCTTCATGTATCAGCGTTTACTCTATGAGCTCCAATGGTCAGTTTAGAATAATCATGATAACTGGCCGATCAACTTGACATGTCGACACTAAATTGTTTGTAACTTTTGAATTAGAACTTAGAATGGCACGAATCTAATGCTCACGTTAAGCTAACTCATTTTTTATATTGTGACAAAATTTGAGATAAAAATAGAGACGACAAAGCATCCAAGTAATACAATCTATCCCTAACTGCGTGAATCCATGCATAATGTGTCATTTATAAGCCTTTACTCAATGAGAACCAGTGATCAGTTTAGAATAATCATATTAACTAGCCGATAACCTTGACATGTCCGCATTAAATTGTCCATAAATCTTGATTTAGAGCTCCGAATGGCACCGATTAATGCCCACGTTAAGCTATCTCATTTTTCTATATTGTGACAAAATTTGAGACAGAAATAGATACGACAAAGCGTCCATGTAATACAATTTATCCCAAACTGCGTGAATCCATGCATTATGCTTCATTTATAAGCGTGTACTCAATGAGCACCAATGATCAATTTAGAATAATCATATTAACTAGCCGAACAACTTGACATGTCTGCACTAAATCATTTATAACTTTTTTCTATATTTTGACAAAATTAAGCTAGTTCAATTTTATATATTGTGACAAAATTTGAGACATAGCTAGATACGATAAATCGTCCAAGTAATCCAATCTATCCCACACTGTGCGAAGCCTTGCATTATGCTTCATTTATAAGCCTTTACTCAATGATCTCCAATGGTCAGTTTAGAATAATCATATTAACTGGCCGGTCAACTTGACATGTCTACACTAAATCGTCTGTAAGTTTTGAGTTATAACTCACAAGGACACGAATCCAATGCCCTACTAAGCAAGATAAATTATCAATATTGTGACAAAATTTGGGATAGAACTAGATACGACAAATCGTACAAGTAATCCAATCAATCCCAAACTGCGTGATGCCATGCATTATGCTTCATTAATAAGTGTTTACTCAATGACCACCAATGATCAGTTTAGAATAATCATATTAACTGGCCGATCAATTTCACATGTCTGTATTAAATCCTCCGTAAATTTTGATTTAGAGCTCAGAATGACAGGAATCCAATGGCCCCGTTTAGCTCAGGACGACACGAATTCAGTGCCCACATTAAGCTAGTTCAATTTTCTATATTGTGACAAAATTCGAGATAGACCTAAATACGATAAAGCGTCCAAGTAATCCAATCTATCCCAAACTGTGCGAAACCTTGCATTATGCTTCATTTATAAGCCTTTACTCAATGAGCTCCAATAGGCAGTTTAGAATAATCATATTAACTGGTCGATCAACTTGACATGTCCGCACTAAATCGTCCATAAATTTTGATTTACAGCTCAGAATGATACGAATCCAATGCCCACGTTAAGCTAGCTCATTTTTCTATATTGTGGCAAAATTTGAGACAAAAATAGATACGACAAAGAGTCCAAGTAATACAATCTATCCCAAACTGCGTGAATCTATGCATAATGTTTCATTTATAAACCTTTACTCAATGAGCACCAATTATCAGTATAGAATAATCATATTAACTAGCCGATCAACTTGACATGTCCGCACTAAATCATCTGTAACTCTTGATTTAGAGCTCAAAATGACACGAATCCAATACCCACGTTAAGCTAGCTCAATTTTCTATATATTGAAAAAATGTGAGACAGAAATAGAGATGACAAAGCATCCAAGTAATCCAATCTATCCAAACAGCTTGATGCAATACATTATTATTCATTTAAAAGTTTTTACTCAATGAGCACCAATGATCAGCTTAGAATGATCATATTAACTTGCTAATCAACTTGACATGTTTGAAATAAATCGTCCGTAACTTTTGATTTATAGCTCAGAATGACACGAATCCAATGCCCACGTTAAGCTAGTTCAATTTTCTATATTGTGACAAAATTTGAGATAGATCTAGATACGACAAAGAGTTCACGTAATCCAATCTATCCCAAACTGCGTGATGCAATGCATTATGCTTCATTTATAAGCCTTTACTCAATGAGCACAAATGATCAGTTTGGAATAATCATATTAATAGGCCGATCAACTTGACATGTACACACTAAATCGTTAGTAACTTTTGATTTAGAGCTCAAAATGACACTAATCCAATGCCCATGTTAAGCTAGGTCAATTTTCTATATTTTGAAAAAATTTGAGACAAAAATATATACGACAAATCATCCAAGTAATCCAGTATGTCCCAAACTACGTTATTCCATGAATTATTATTTATTTATAAGCTTTTATTCAATGAGCACCAATGATCATTTTAGAATTATCATTCTAGCTGGCCGATCAACTTGACATGTCTACACTAAATCGTCCGTTACATTTGAGTTATAACTCAGAATGACATGAATCCAATGCCCACGTTAAGCTAGTTCAATTTTCTATATTATAATAAAATTTGAGACAGAACTAGATACGACAAAGGATCCAAGTAATCCAATCTATCCCAAAAACTGCGTGATGCCATGCATTATTCTTCACTAATAATACATAAGGACCGATGATCAGTTTAGAATAATCATATTAACTGGCTGATCAACTTGACATGTCTACACTAAATCGGCTGTAACATTTGAGTTGTAACACCGAATGACACGAATCCAATGCCAACATTAAGATAGTTCAATATTCTATATTGTGACAAAATTTGAGACAGAACTGATACGACAAAGCATACAAGTAATCCAATCTATCCCAAACTGTGTGATGCCTTACATTATGCTTTATTTATAAGCCATTACTCAATGATTTTCAATGGTCAGTTTAGAATAATCATATTAACTGGCCGATCAACTTGACATGTCCACACTAAATCGTCCATAAATTTTGATTTAGAGCTAAGAATAACAAGAATCCAATGCCCACGTTAAGCTAGCTCATTTTTCTATATTGTGACAAAATTTGAGACAAAAATAGATACGACAAAGCGTCTAAGTAGTCCAATATATCCCAAACTACATTATGTCATGCGTTATGCTTCATTTATAAGCCTTTACTCACAGAGCACCAACGATCAGTTTAGAATGATCATTTTAACTGTTCGACCAACTTGACATGTTTGCACTAAATCGTCAGTAAGTTTTGATTTATAGCTCAGAATGACACGAATCCAATGCCTACAATAACCAAACTCTCCTTTCAATATTAAGTCAAAATTTGAGATTGTAATAGATACGACAAAGTGTCCAAGAAATCCAATCTATACCAAACTGCGTGATTCAATGCATTAAGCTTCATTTATAAGCCTTTACTCAATGAGCACAAATGATCAATTTGGAATAATCATATTAACTGGCCGATCAACTTCACATGTCTACACTAAA
>JAEVFF010000824.1:106342-124888 GCA_018901945.1 Pugionium dolabratum | reverse complement strand
CCTTTACTCAATGTGCACCAATGATCAGTTTAGAATGTTCATTTTATTTGGCCGATCAACTTAATATGTCCGCACTAAATCGTCAGTAAATATTTTATTTATAGCATAGAATGACACGAATCCAATGCCCATGTTAAGCTAGCTTAATTTTCTATATTATGATAAAATTTAAGACTAACATTGTTTCGACAAATCCTCCAAGTAATAAAATCAATCTAAAACAATGTAATGTCATGCACTATGCTTCATTTATAAGTCTTTACTCAATGAGCACCACTTATCAGTTAAGAATGATCATTTTAACTGGTCGACCAACTTGACATGTATTCACTAAATCATTAGAAACTTTTGATTTATAGATCAGAATGACGCCAATCCAATGTCCACGTTAAGCTAGCTCAATTTTCTATATTGAGAAAAACTCTGAGGCAGTAATTGATACGACAAAGTGTCCAAGTAATCCAATCTATCCCAAACAGCGTGATGCCATGCATTATGCTTCATTTATAAGCCTTACTGAATGAGCACCAATGATCAGTTTAGAATGATCATTTTAACTGGCCGTTCAACTTGACATGTCTGCACTAAAATCGTCCGTAGCTTTTGATTTATTGCTCATAATGACACGAATCGAATGCCCATGGTAAGCTAGTTCAAATGTCTTTATTGAGATAAAATTTTAGACAAAAATAGATACGACAAAGCGTCCAAGTAATTCAATCTATCCAAAACTGCGTGATGTCATACATTATGCTTCTTTTATAATCTTTTACTCAATGAGCACCAATGATCAGTATAGAATGATCATATTAACGGCTGATCAACTTGACATGTCCTCACTAAATCGTCTGTAACTTTTAATTTAGAGCTCAGAATAACACGACTCCAATGCTCAAGTTAAGCTAGCTCAGTTTATTATATTGTGACAAAATTTGATACAGAAATGGAGATGAAAATGCGTCCAAGTAATCCAATCTATCCCAAACTGTGTGATGCTATGCATTATGCTTCATTTATAAGCTTTCACTCATTAAGCACCAATGATCAGTTTTGAATGATAATTATAACTGGGCAACCAACTTGACATGTACGCACTAAATCGTCCATATGTTTTGATTTATAGCTCATAATGACACGAATCCAATGCCCACGTTAAACTCGTTCAAATTTCTATATTGAGACAAAATTTGAGACAGAAATAGATACGACAAAGCGTCTAAGTAATCCAATCTATCCAAAACTACGTGATGTCATGCATTATGCTTCATTTATAAGCTTTTACTCAATGGTCACCAATGATCAGCTTAGAATAATGATATTAACTGGCCGGTCAACTTGACATGTCTACACTAAATCGTCTGTAAGTTTTGAGTTATAACTCATAAGGACACGAATCCAATGCCCTACTAAGCAAGATAAATTATCTATATTGTGACAAAATTTGGGATAGAACTAGATACGACAAATCGTACACGTAATCCAATCAATCCCAAACTGCGTGATGCCATGCATTATGCTTCATTAATAAGTGTTTAATCAATGACCACCAATGATCAGTTTAGAATAATCATATTAACTGGCCGATCAATTTCACATGTCTGTATTAAATCGTCCGTAAATTTTGATTTAGAGCTCAGAATGACAGGAATCCAATGGCCCCGTTTAGCTCAGGACAACACGAATTCAGTGCCCACATTAAGCTAGTTCAATTTTCTATATTGTGACAAAATTCGAGATAGAGCTAAATACGATAAAGCGTCCAAGTAATCCAATCTATCCCAAACTGTGCGAAACCTTGCATTATGCTTCATTTATAAGCCTTTACTCAATGAGCTCCAATAGCCAGTTTAGAATAATCATATTAACTAGACGATCAACTTGACATGTCCGCACTAAATCGTCCTTAAATTTTGATTTAGAGCTCAGAATGATACGAATCCAATGCCCACGTTAAACTAGCTCTTTTTCTATATTGTGGCAAAATTTGAGACAACAATAGATACGACAAAGAGTCCAAGTAATACAATCTATCCCAAACTGCGTGAATCTATGCATAATGTTTCATTTATAAACCTTTACTCAATGAGCACCAATTATCAGTATAGAATAATCATATTAACTAGCCGATCAACTTGACATATCCGCACTAAATCATCTGTAACTCTTGATTTAGAGCTCAAAATGACACGAATCCAATACCCACGTTAAGCTAGCTCAATTTTCTATATATTGAAAAAATGTGAGACAGAAATAGAGATGACAAAGCATCCAAGTAATAAAATCAATCTAAAACAATGTAATGTCATGCACTATGCTTCATTTATAAGTCTTTACTCAATGAGCACCACTTATCAGTTAAGAATGATCATTTTAACTGGTCGACCAACTTGACATGTATTCACTAAATCGTTAGAAACTTTTGATTTATAGATCAGAATGACGCCAATCCAATGTCCACGTTAAGCTAGCTCAATTTTCTATATTGAGAAAAACTCTGAGGCAGTAATTGATACGACAAAGTGTCCAAGTAATCCAATCTATCCCAAACAGCGTGATGCCATGCATTATGCTTCATTTATAAGCCTTACTCAATGAGCACCAATGATCAGTTTAGAATGATCATTTTAACTGGCCGATCAACTTGACATGTCTGCACTAAAATCGTCCGTAGCTTTTGATTTATTGCTCATAATGACACGAATCGAATGCCCATGTTAAGCTAGTTCAAATGTCTTTATTGAGATAAAATTTTAGACAAAAATAGATACGACAAAGCGTCCAAGTAATTCAATCTATCCAAAACTGCGTGATGTCATACATTATGCTTCTTTTATAATCTTTTACTCAATGAGCACCAATGATCAGTATAGAATGATCATATTAACGGCTGATCAACTTGACATGTCCTCACTAAATCGTCTGTAACTTTTAATTTAGAGCTCAGAATAACACGACTCCAATGCTCAAGTTAAGCTAGCTCAGTTTATTATATTGTGACAAAATTTGATACAGAAATGGAGATGAAAATGCGTCCAAGTAATCCAATCTATCCCAAACTGTGTGATGCTATGCATTATGCTTCATTTATAAGCTTTCACTCATTAAGCACCAATGATCAGTTTTGAATGATAATTATAACTGGGCAACCAACTTGACATGTACGCACTAAATCGTCCATATGTTTTGATTTATAGCTCATAATGACACGAATCCAATGCCCACGTTAAACTCGTTCAAATTTCTATATTGAGACAAAATTTGAGACAGAAATAGATACGACAAAGCGTCTAAGTAATCCAATCTATCCAAAACTACGTGATGTCATGCATTATGCTTCATTTATAAGCTTTTACTCAATGGTCACCAATGATCAGCTTAGAATAATGATATTAACTGGCCGGTAAACTTGACATGTCTACACTAAATCGTCTGTAAGTTTTGAGTTATAACTCATAAGGACACGAATCCAATGCCCTACTAAGCAAGATAAATTATCTATATTGTGACAAAATTTGGGATAGAACTAGATACGACAAATCGTACACGTAATCCAATCAATCCCAAACTGCGTGATGCCATGCATTATGCTTCATTAATAAGTGTTTAATCAATGACCACCAATGATCAGTTTAGAATAATCATATTAACTGGCCGATCAATTTCACATGTCTGTATTAAATCGTTCGTAAATTTTGATTTAGAGCTCAGAATGACAGGAATCCAATGGCCCCGTTTAGCTCAGGACAACACGAATTCAGTGCCCACATTAAGCTAGTTCAATTTTCTATATTGTGACAAAATTCGAGATAGAGCTAAATACGATAAAGCGTCCAAGTAATCCAATCTATCCCAAACTGTGTGAAACCTTGCATTATGCTTCATTTATAAGCCTTTACTCAATGAGCTCCAATAGCCAGTTTAGAATAATCATATTAACTGGTCGATCAACTTGACATGTCCGCACTAAATCGTCCATAAATTTTGATTTAGAGCTCAGAATGATACGAATCCAATGCCCACGTTAAACTAGCTCATTTTTCTATATTGTGGCAAAATTTGAGACAACAATAGATACACCACCCATATACTCGGACATGAATCCTAACTACCCGGATCCATACACCACCCATATACTTGGACCACCAGTCTTGCGCTCAAGCCAAATCCTTACCACGATCACCATCTTTTCCTGAAAAAGGCCAAAGCCGCTTAATTATCCTGGACTTAGCCAATATTACTCGAAAGGGCTTAAGAAACATGCATGAATGAATGCAACTCATGCAAAACCCGTTAAGTCTCTAAGTTCAACTTAGAATTCGACCAAGACAGACTCAGTTCGGACTTGGGCAGATCCGATCGACCAGCCGGCCATGGGAGGCATCACCCGAACCCTTTGGCCAGTCGATAGTTGCCCTGAAAGACTCGATCCGGTCTATGGGCAGTCCAAGCCGACTATCTGTCCGGAAAGGTTTCACCAAATTCCGATCATTCAGCCAAGTTTACCCACCAATCCCGCCTTGGATTCCCTTACTCGCCAAACCAACGGGGAAGAGGAATCCAAGCTTAAAGGGAAGTGGATTACTCACCTTACCACGCCTAGCCTTTAATCGCGTACCCCAAAGTTGGTTTCCTGATCAAAGGTTCAGGATCTCTACCTCACTCGATCTCACTCTTCTCGAATATTGCCTTAGAAAATTCTAGGATTTCTTCTTCTCCCAGCGTGTGCCCTTGAATCGACCCCAAGCCCTCTATTTATAGGGCTCGTTGTCTGTTTTTCACGAACGGTCACGGCTTTTGCTCGACCAATCACCGTTTCTGGTCGAACCGTTGTGCCTGGTCGTGGCACTGGTTCGGCACCAACTGCCCGAGCCATTGCTAGCTGGCCAGTTGGCCCCAACTACCAACCAGCTCGTCTAACCGCCGGTCAGCTCTCCCAGCTGCCGACCAGCTCGCCCAGCTACCGGCCAGCTCGCCAAGCTACCGGCCAGCTTGCCCAGCTGCCGTCCAATTCGCCCAGCTACCAGCCAGCTCGCCCAGCTGTCGGTCAGCTCGCCCTACCGATCTTTACCGAGGATCGGGGGTGTTACAAGTCTCCCCCACTTGAAGTGGATTCGTCCCCGAATCAAGACCAAGTACCTGTTTGGTTTCCCACTCCTCGAACCACTTAGGAAATTCAGCCTTCATTTTGTCTTCGGTTTCCCAAGTGATTTCGTCGGTCCCATTGCACTTCCATACTACTTTGACCATCTGAACTACCTTTCTTCTGGTAACTCTTTCCATTCGGTCCATGATCCGAACTGGAATAGCTTCTAAGGTTAGATTTCCCCTTAGTTCAGCAGGTGGTGCAGAAATGACTATGTCTTGATCCGATAGGCACTTCCTCAGTTGCGACACATGGAAGACATTATGGAACATGTCCATTTCGGGTGGTAAGTCCAGTTTGTATGCCACTAATCCAACCCTTTCTGTGATTTTAAACGGGCCTAGGTACCTTGGATTCAACTTCCCACTCTTTGAAGTTCGATTCCTTCCTTTAAATGTGATTGTTTTCAAATATACCCAATCACCCACCTCGAACTCCAAATTCCTTCTTCGTTTGTCCGCATAACTTTTCTGTCTGTCTTGTGCTTCCTTCATTTTGATCCTTAAGAATTTGATCTTTTCGGTGGTTTCATCCACAATATCTGGTCCAAGGGTCCTACACTCCCCCACTTCGGTCCAACACAATGGGGTCCGACAAGGCCACCCATACAATGCTTCGTAAGGAGACATTCCGATGCTCGTCTGGAAGCTATTGTTGTATGAGAACTCGGCCAAGGGCAAATATTTTTCCCATGATCCGCCCCAATCCAAAACACATGCACGCAACATGTCCTCAAGTGTCTGGATGGTTCGTTCGGATTGCCCATCTGTTTGGGGGTGGTAAGTCGTGCTCATGTTCACCCTCGTTCCTAAGGCCTTTTGGAATGCCTTCCAAAAATGGGCCGTGAATCGTGGATCCCGATCTGAGACAATGCTTACCGGAACTCCATGCAATCGGACTATCTCTTCCACATAACGTGCTGCAATTCTTTCAGCCCCATCCGTTTTCTGAATAGCCAGGAAGTGTGCTGACTTGGTCAGCCTATCCACGACCACCCAGATAGCATCATGCCGTGCCCTTGTCCTTGGTAACCCACTCACAAAATCCATTGTGATATGGTCCCACTTCCATTCCGGAATGGGTAAGTTTTGCAGCAGCCCACTCGGAACATAGTGTTCTGCCTTGACCAGTTGGCAAGTCGGACACTTAGCCACCCATTCAGCTACATTTCTCTTCTGTCCTGCCCAATGGTAGTACCGCTTCAAGTCTCGGTACATCTTACTCGCACCCGGGTGAATTGCGAATCTGGACTGATGTGCTTCCCTTAGGATTTCTTTTCTTAATTCCGGTACATTAGGGACACACACTCGTCCTCTTATCACAATTGTCCCGTTGTTCGATTTCCCATACTCGGACTGATTGTTCTGGACCGCTTGGTTCAGCAGTTCATCTTTTTCTTGGGCTATTCGGATCTTACTCAATAGATCTGCCCGATTTGCTGCGTCTATACCCAACGGTTCTGGTTCGCTTGATATTGCACTCAAATGCATCATCTTAACCAGTCCGACAAGGGTTTCCGCATCCTTTCCCGCATGAACATCCGAACGCCTCCTACTCAAGGCATCCGCCACAAGATTTGCCTTTCCCGGGTGGTAGGCAATATCTAGTCATAATCAGCCACGAATTCCATCCACCTTCTTTGCCTAAGGTTCAATTCGGGTTGAGTGGAAATGTACTTCAGACTCTTATGGTCGGTAAAAACTTGCACTTTGGCTCCATACACGTATGACCGCCAAATCTTTAATGCAAAGATTACTGCCGCCATTTCTAAGTCATGAGTGGGATAGCTTCCTTCATGTTTCCGCAATTGCCTTGATGCATAGGCAATCACCCTACCCTTTTGCATCAGAACAGCACCCAATCCAGTTCTGGATGCGACTGTGTATACCGCATAAGGCTCATCCGGTTCAGGTAGTGCCAAGACTGGTGCAGTCGTTAGCATCTCCTTCAACCGTTGGAAACATTCCTCGCACTCGTCTGTCCACTCATACTTAGCATCGTTCCCGGTTAGACAAGTCATGGGGTAAGCCATTTTCGCAAACCCATTGACAAACCGCCTATAGTATCCGGCCAAACCCAGGAAGCTCCTAATCTCAGTTGCATTCCGAGGCCTCGGCCAATCCTTGATAGCCTTAACTTTCTCTGGGTCTACTGACACCCCTTGGTCCGACACAATGTGTCCCAAGAACCCAATACTTCTCTGCCAAAAGCTACACTTGCTTAGCTTGGCGTGAAGCTTGTGCTCCCTTAACCGTTCCATCACCACCCTTAGATGATTTTGGTGCATTTCATGGCCCTTTGAATAGACGAGGATGTCATCAATGAAAATGATAACAAACTCATCTAAACAATCCCGAAATACCCTATTCATCATCTTCATAAAGGCTGCCGGTGCATTGGTTAAACCGAATGGCATCACTACAAACTCGTAGTGTCCATATCTTGTCCGAAAAGCCGTCTTCCGAATATCCGATGACTCAATCAGAATTTGGTGATATCCCTGGGCCAAATCGATCTTTGAGAACCAGGTCGCACCTCTGAGTTGATCTAACAACTCATCAATTCGGGGTAATAGGTACTTGTTCTTTACCGTAACCCGATTCAATCCCCGATAATCGATGCAAAGCCTAAAGCTTCCATCCTTCTTTTTCACAAACAGCACCGGTGCACCCCAAGGTGACTCACTCGGCCTGATGAATCCTTTATCCAACAGTTCTTCCAACTGTTTCTTTAACTCAGCCATCTCGGCTGGAGCCATATGATAGGGCGCTTTCGAGATTGGGGCAATCCCTGGTTCCAATTCAATCATGAATGGATCCGACCTATCTGGTGGTAACCCGGACAAGGTCTGGAACACATCCACGAATTCATTGACCACTGGGATATCCTTTAACTCCCAACTCTTCTTATTTTACTCGGTGCTTATCGTGGCTACATAGGCCTCGCACCCCTTCTCTAGCAGCCGTTCTGCCTGGATTGCTGAGATTACCAAACTTCCCGAGGTGGGTTGGATCCCTTGGAATTCCAATCTCCCTCCCTCTTTCTTCAACCGAACTCGGCCCCTATGACACTCTAGGGTCGCCTTGTTCATTCCCAGCCAGTCCATACCCAAGATTACCTCGTAATCCTTGAGTTGGACGACTACCAAGTCGGCCGGCAAATTGACATTCCCAATCATAACCGGGATGTTCCGCACAATTCCCAGGGAATTCATTATTTGCCCTCCAGCCGCTTGTACTTTACCCATTCCAGAGATGGGTTCTCCTTGAATCCCACTCTTTTTAAACCATTCCGGGCTTACAAAGCAATGTGAAGCCCCGAATCAAACAGGACGTGTGTTTCAACACCGCCCACAACCAAGGTCCCTACACATTCATCCTGAATGCTAAGTACCCTACTGTTTATGCATGCCATGCAATGCTCAATTTTTATTTAACAGTTAGGGTTATGTACGTACCAGTGATCGAGCTGTACCTGCCGTATCGCCCATGTCCCGCGATAGCTCATAAACCTGTGGTGTTACGGCCTGCCTCTTAGCCGCTGGCTCGATTACCCCATGGTAGTCTTTTCGTTCGGGTTGCCTTTCGGCTGTCCCTTTGGGGCAACCCTTCCTGATGTGGCCTGACTTACCACAGTTGAAGCAAGTCCTCGAGTCATCACTCGGCAGTCCTTGCTGTCCGTAATCCATCCTTGGGCAGTTGCGGGTAGCATGTTCCTTGTTACCGCAACGTGCACATGCTCCCATCGCCTTCCAGCATTCCCCACCGTGCCTCCTACCACACGTCTTGCATTCCCTAACTTTTCCTAGGGGTTTGCTGGAGTATTCAACCTTATCCCACTTTCTTTTCCGATCACCACCACTTGACTGGCCGTATCGATTCGGGAATTTGGATTCTTTCAACCGGTTCTCCTCCTCGATCCCCTCCTCGATCAAGGCAGCCCTTTCCGCCAATTCAGTGACTGATCCGAACTTCTGCGGCAAGCAGTGGTTATGGATTTCGACCCTTAGTCCACGCATGAACCGGCGCACTTGCCCGAGTTCATCCTCAAGATCTCTTCCCGCATAACGCCTTAAGCGGTTAAATTCTTCTTCATATTCCCGGACAGTTCGGTTCCCTTGAACCAATTCCAGGTATGAGCACTCCAATCGGTCCCACGCCTCTGGTGGAAAGAACTTCTTATTGAATTCTCCTTCAAACTCCTCGAAAGTTCGAATCCTTTCACCCAACCGTGTATCCATGGCAACCCGCCAGTGATGCGCATCCCCTTCCAGGAAGTGGACTGTGATATCTTTGCGGTAGTCACCGGGACACCTTGTTGATTGAAAGTTCCTCACCAAACGATNCCCCACCAAGTGTGCCGGAAGCTTGGGCCTCTCCGGCGGCAATGTTGACCGGTCTGGTCCTATAGGTCGAGGGTCCGGCGGTACTGTCTGGTCCGGCAGGCGCGCCAGATGGTCCTGCTGTCTCGGGAAAGCTTCCTGGTCGGCCAGTCTGGTCTCCTGGCTGGATGTACGACCTGATGTCCTCATCAGTTCCCTTGGACCAATTCCAGGTATGAGCACTCCAATCGGTCCCACGCCTCTGGTGGAAAGAATTTCTTATTGAATTCTCATTCAAACTCCTCGAAAGTTTGAATCCTTTCACCCAACCATTTATCCACGGCAACCCACCAGTTATTCGCATCCCTTTCCAGGAAGTGGACTGCGATATCTTTGCGGTATTCACCGGGACACCTTGTTGACTGAAAGTTCATCACCAATCGATTCTTCCACTCGTCAGCCTTAATTGGGTCAGAGCCCCCAGCGAAACTACCTATTTTCAGGTGTATCATGTGTTCGGATGCTCAAATACCCCACCTTCTTTCTAGCGGACTTAGGTGCGTCATCTAGGATGACCACATCCTGGTTCTCCATACGAACCGGTTCTTCGCCCATGTGTGGCACCTCAGGAACCGGTGCCTTAGGCTTAACCGCCTCAGTCAGTATAGCCAACTGACTTATCACGGTTCTCATTGTGTTCCACATTTCTTGTGGGCTCGGAACCGCATTAGGATTTACATCCGCGGCTTCCTGGTCGCGTTGTCCTTCTTCACCCGCATGTGTGTGATGAGTAGTAGACTCCTCATCCTTACCTTCCGGATGGTCCTTCTCAGTTGCCGCAACATGCGCCGTAGAAGGCTCAAATACATTCGGATTCGGCAAGGCTCCAATGTTTTGGCTTGGTTCACCACCTCTTGCCTTATCCTTCTTGCTTTTCCCAGTCTTGCCACTCTTGCCCATCTGCAAAACGGTTTAGTTAGTCTCAACGTTTAATATGCGCAAGACCTTGTGCCCGATGAGTGGTGTCTACTTAACCCAAATCTAACCCGTCCTAGGACGAAGCATGCTCTGATACCAACTTGAAACACCCTTCCCGGATTATCAGTCCGAAGAGGTTGTTCCCTTTCGGATTCACCAAGGAATTCCGAGTCTAAGGTCCATATCTTAGGGTCTTTTATCTAGTTTAAGTCCAATTTCGAGTTATTCTAAGATTCATGAGTTTTTAGAGTCATTTATAGAGTCATAATATAAAAGATCCAGAATTTTATTGAAGTATATGAGTAGGATTCGTTACAACATGATAGTTTGCCCGAAGGTTTACATATTCAACAATCCTAACTACCCGGATCAATACACCACCCATATACTCGGGCCACCAGCCTTGCGCTCAAGCAAAATCCTTACCACGATCACCATCTTTTCCTGAAAAAGGCCAAAGCCGCTTAATTATCCTGGACTTAACTAATATTACTCGATAAGGCTTAAGAAAAATGCATGAATGAATGCAACTCATGCAAAACCCGTTTATTCTCTAAGTTTAACTTAGAATTCGACCAAGACAGACTCGGTTTGGACTTGGGCAGATCTGATCGACCAACCGGCCATGGTAGGAATCACCCGAACCCTTTGGCCAGTCGATACTTGCCCTGAAAGACTCGATCCGGTCTATGGGCAGTCCAAGCCGATTATCTGTCCAGAAAGGTTTCACCCAATCCCGATCACTCGGCCAAGTTTACCCACCAATCCCGCCTTGGATTCCCTTACTCGCCGAACCACCGGCGAAGAGGAATCCAAGCATAAAAGGGAAGTTGATTACTCACCTTACCACGCCTAGCCCTTAATCGCGTACCGTCAGTGTTGGTTTCCCGATCCAAGGTTCACGATCTCTACCTCACTCGATCTAACCCTTATCGAATATTGCCTTAGAAAAGTTCTAGGATTTCTCTTCTCTCAGTGTGACCTTGTATCGACCCCAAGCCTTCTATTTGTAGGGCCCGTGGTCGGTTTTTTCACGAACAGTCACGGCTTTTGCACGACCAATCAACGTTTCTAGTCGAAGCGTTGTGCCTGGTCATGGCACTGGTTCGGCACCAACTGCCCGAGCCAATGCTAGCTGGCCAGTTGGCCCCAACTACCAACCAGCTTGTCCAACTGCCGGCCAGCTCACCCAACTGCCGGTCAGCTCTCCCAGCTGCCGGCCAGCTCGCCCAGCTACCGGCCAGCTCGCCCAGCTACCGGCCAGCTCGCCCAGCTACCGGCCATCTCGCCCAGCTGCCGTCCAGCTCGCCCAGCTGCCAGCCAGCTCGCCCAACTGTTGGCCAGCTCGCCCTACCGATCTTTACCGAGGATCGGGGGTGTTACATAGGCTGACCTTTCTCTTGTCATGCACAAATGTGTAGAGATTGGTTCGGCCATCATGCCTTGTCTCCTTGTCAAACTGCCATGGCCTTCCTAGCAGAAAATGGCCAGCTTGCATAGGTTCTACATGACAGACTACCTGGTCCTGGTATCTGTCCACACTGAATGGCATGGTTACTTGCTCATGGATCTTGAGCTCCACTTTGTCATCGAGTCATCTCAGTCGATATGGTCGGGGGTGCCTTGTCTTCTCTAGACCTAGCTTATGAACCATATACGCACTAGCCACATTAGTGCAAGAACCACCATCTATGATGAGATTACATACCTTGCCCTTGATGGTGCACCGGCTGTGGAAGATGTTCTCCTTCTGAATGGTCTCGGAGGGGTCTACCATTTCACTGAGAATGCGTCTAGTGACCAGCACTTCCCCAAATCAGGGTACTCAATGTCATCATATTCTCCTTCTGGTTCAAAGTCCTCTTCATCTTGAGACTCATACTCTCCAGCTTCCGTGATCAGCATGACCTGGTTGTTTGGACACTCCCTTGAGATGCGACCGTGACCTCTACACTTAAAACAAGTGATGTCACGTGATCTCTGAGTGTTAGAAGACTTACTAGGTTCTCTCTGGTCACGGGTTTGCTCAGGAGGCTTGCTCTTGAACTGTAATTTGATTTCTACACTCTTGCCCTTGTCTATGGGCTTGGTGCCAATGCTTGGTGTCCAAGGTGTCTTAGGCTTGCTGTGTAGGTCTTGACTCTTATGCCTGATGTGCTGCTCAGCCTGAACAGAAAGGTGGAACAAGTCTTTGAAGTCATTGTAGATTTGTCTCTCCACTTTCCGGCTGATCCTTTCTTGCAATCCATCCAAGAATTTAGCCATCAATGCCTCCCCATCGTCATTGAGTTCCAGCCTGTTCCTTAGCCTCTCAAGTAAAGGATAGAAACAACCTGGTTTAAGGAGCTTTAAGCTCTGATACCAAAATGATATAAGCCTCGAATCAATGACGATGAAAAGGCATTGATGGCGCAATTCTTGGATGGGTTGCAAGAGAGAATCAGCCGTAAGGTGGAGAGACAAATCTACAACGACTTCAAAGACTTGTTCCACCTATCTGTCCAGGCTGAGCAGCACATCAGGCGTAAGGGCCAAGACCTACGCAGCAAGCCTAAGATGCCTTGGGCACCAAGCAACCATAGACAAAGGCAAGAGCATAGAGATCGAGTCAAGGTTCAAGAGCAAGCCTCCAGAGCAACCCCGTGACCAGAGAGAGCCTAGTAAGTCTTCTAACCCTCAGAGATCACGTGACATCACTTGCTTTAAGTGTAGGGGTCGCGGTCACATCTCCAGGGAGTGCCCAAACAACCGTGTCATGCTGATCACGGAAGCTGGAGAGTATGAGTCTCAAGACGAAGAAGACTACGAACCAGATGGGGAATACGGTGACATTGAGTACCCTGATGTGGGGGAAGTGCTGGTCACTAGGTGCATTCTCAGCGCAATGGTAGACCCCTCAGAGACCATTCAAAGGGAGAACATCTTCCACAGCCGTTGCACCATCAAGGGCAAGGTATGTAATCTCATCATAGATGGTGGTTCTTGCACTAACGTTGCTAGTGCGTACATGGTTGACAAGCTAGATCTAGAGAAGACAAGGCACCCTCGACCGTATAGACTGAGATGGCTCGATGACAAAGTGGAGCTCAAGATCCATGAGCAAGTAACTGTGCCATTTAGTGTGGGCAGATACCAAGACCAGGTAGTGTGCGACGTGGTGCCAATGCAAGTTGGCCACCTTCTGCTAGGAAGGCCATGGCAGTTTGACAAGGAGACCAGGCATGATGGCCGAACCAATCTCTACACCTTTATGCACGAAAAGAGAAAGGTCAGCCTAGCTCCTCTCACACCTGCCCAGGTACATGAGCTACAACAACAAATGAGTAAGGAAACGAAACTCATTAAATCAAATTTTCTTATTCAACCAAGTCATGTCCCGAGAACTTTAGCCTCGGAGGATTTAATGTTGCTAATGATCTTTAAGGAGATTTTGAGTGTAGAAAAGGAACAGGTAGAGCTACCTCCTGAAGTAGTAGCTCTCCTCAACAAGTTGCAGGATGTATTTCCAGAGGAGATACCAGCAGGCTTGCCTCCCCTACGCGGCATAGAGCACCAGATCGTCCTTGTGCCTGGAGCAGCCCTACCTAACCAACCAGCCTACCGGATGAGTCCACAGGAGTCTAAGGAGCTTGAGAAGCAAGTCAAGGAGCTCCTGGAGAAAGGCTATGTACGAGAGAGCCTCATTCCATGTGCCGTACCAGTGCTGCTAGTACCCAAGAAGGATGGGACTTGTCGAACGTGCGTGGACAGCTGAGCAATCAACAACATCACAGTCAAGTACCAGCATCCGATACCACGGCTAGATGACATGCTAGATGAGTTGAGTGGAGCCACAATCTTCTCCAAGATAGACCTCAAGAGTGGATACCACCAGGTCAGAATGAAGGAAGGTGATGAGTGGAAGACTGCTTTAAAAACAAAGCAAGGGCTACAAGTGGACAGTCATGCCATTCGGCTTGACTAATGCCCCAAGCACTTTCATATGCCTTATGAACCAAGTTCTTAAGGCGTACATCACTAAGTTCATTGTGGTTTACTTTGATGACATTTTTGTTTACAGTAAGTGCTTACGGGAGCACCTCACACATCTTGACTTGGTACTTAAAACCCTTCGACAAGAAGAGCTTTAGGCCAATCTCAAGAAGTGCATCTTTTGTACTGATATACTTGTCTTCTTAGGTTTTGTTGTAAGTTCACAGGACTTACAGGTTGATGAAGAGAAGATTCGAGCCATACAAGAATGGCCAACACCGAGCAACATCAGCCAAGTGAGGAGCTTCCACGGTCTGGCCAGCTTCTACAGAAGATTCGTGCCCAACTTCAGCAGTATTGTCTCACCATTGACGGCAGTAGTGAAGAAGAACGTGGGATTCAGCTGGGGAGAAGCTTAGGAGAAGGCATTCCAGACCTTGAAGGACAGCCTTACGCATGGACCAGTGCTAGTCC
Source organism: Pugionium dolabratum (assembly GCA_018901945.1). Lineage (NCBI taxonomy): Eukaryota > Viridiplantae > Streptophyta > Magnoliopsida > Brassicales > Brassicaceae > Pugionium > Pugionium dolabratum. Next base: position 110,000 of record JAEVFF010000824.1, on the reverse strand, counting down.
TGCCCGACTTCAACAAGATGTTTGAAGTGGAGTGTGATGCCTCTTGAATAGGCATAGGAGCAAAGCTGACCCAAGGAGGAAGGCCAGTGGCATATTTCAGTGAGAAGCTAGGTGGTGCCTCACCAAACTACGCCACCTATGACAAGGAGCTCTATGCCCTAGTCCGAGCCTTGGAGACTTGGCAGCATTACTTGCTATCCAAGGAGTTTGTGATCCACACTGATCACGAGACTCTCAAACACCTCAGAGGGCAAACCAATCTCAAGAGAAGACATGCCAGGTGGATGAGTTCATAGAGACCTTCCCGTACGTCATCAAGTACAAGAAAGGCAAAGACAATGTGGTAGCCGATGCACTATCAAGGAGGTTTGCCTTGATATCCACCATGGAGGCAAATGTCCTAGGATTCGAGCACATCAAGGACCTATACAAGGATGATCCTGACTTTGCTGAGAGCTACAAGGAGTGTGGCACAGGGAGTCATGGCAAGTTCTACATCCATGAGGGGTTCTTGTTCCGAGAGAGAAGGCTGTGCATACCACAAGGATCGTTACGGGAGCTTATCATCCGAGAAGCTCATGGAGGAAAACTCATGGGCCACTTTGGTGTCGACAAGACACTAGCGGTGGTGAAGGAGCACTTCTACTGGCCACACATCAAGAGGTCAGTAGAAGCCCATTGTGCAAGGTGCATCACTTGCAAAAAGGCGAAGTCCCGAGTGCACCCTGACGGGTTGTATCTCCCTCTGCCCATACCTACACATCCATGGGTGGACATCTCAATTGACTTTGTTCTAGGTCTGATCAAGATCAACCAAAAAGATGATATCTTTGTAGTCGTGGACAGATTCTCCAAGATGGCACATTTCATCCCATGTGCCAATGTTAATGATGTCACGCAAACAGCCAAGCTGTTCTTCAGGGAGATAGTACGGCTTCATGGAGTGCCAAGGACCTTCGTGTCAGACAGGGACACCAAATTCCTCAGCCACTTTTGGAGGACCCTCTGGAGGAAGCTAGGCACAAAGCTGTTCTTCTCTACCACCTGCCATCCTCAAACCGATGGCCAAACTGAAGTAGTCAACCGGAAAATGTCGACTCTTCTCAGGACTACACTTGGGAAGAACCTCAAGACTTGGGTGGAGTGCCTGCCATTCATAGAGTTCGCATACAACCGAGCCGTGCACTCAGCAACCAAGAAGACCCATTTTGAAGTAGTCTACGGCTTCAACCCCCTAACACCTTTTGAGCAAACGCCACTGCCACCAGCAGAGATGACCAACCTCAACGGAGCATCCAAGGTGGAGTACATAAAGAAGATACACCAGAAGGTAGCAGAAAACTTGGAGAAGAGGACCGGGCAGTACGTGACTCATGCCAATAAGGGAAGAATGGATATGATTTTTCAACCAGTCGATTGGGTGTGGCTACACCTACGGTAGGAGAGGTTCTCCAACCAAAGGAGTTCCAATCTGGCCCCAAGAGGAGATGGACCATTCAGAGTGCTGGAGAGGATCAACAACAACGCCTACCGGATCGAGCTTCCAGGTGAGTTTAATGTGTCTAACACATTCTATGTAACTGTTTTAGCCCCTTTCCATGCAGATGAACCAGTTTTGAGGTCAAAACCTACGGAAGGGGGAGGGGATGATGGGGACATCTGATCGTATGGCCAGCCAGGAGACCAGACTGGCCAAGCAGGGAGCATGCCCGAGACAGCCGGGCCATTTGGCACGTCTGCTGGCCCAAGCGGTACCGCCGGGCCTTCGACCAGCCGGGCCGGACCGACCAACATTTCCGGCGGAGAGGCCCAAACCTCTGGCCCAACTGGCGGCGACGTGGATGACACCGCCGGCCCAATTGGTGACGCCGCCGGCTCTGGGATCAACTTGGCCGGCTCCGATGGCATTCCGGCCAGTACCTCGCACCATCCAGCCGGTACAGCCGATCCAGCCGAGTACACGCGCATTTCCACTTCTACACAAGAGGACTCGGACCAAATGAGCTACCAGCTCCAGGACATGCACTTAGAGGAAGTCTCTACACCAGTGGTACCTCAAGGAGCAATGACAAGAAGCAGATCAAAGGCACTCTTCCACAAATTCAGCTTATGGGTCGACAAGCTCCTAGAGGAAGATCGACTAAGGACAATGGGCCAAAAGTGCAAGGAAGAGTCCAATGGCTTCTCAAAAACACAAGGGACAACAGAGACTTGGGCTTTAGTGGCAAGAGAGGTCAGGGCCCAAAGCGTTTTAACCCTACTCCAAGTCGAAGACTAGGAGCAAGGCACGTGCATGCCACAAGGACGGCCACCTTCCATTTCTTGGCCATGAGGTAAGTTAAGGTAAGTTTCAATTCGAATATATGTCTCTTTCTGTTTCGCAGGGTAGGATCTAGAATATTTACTTTTATTGAGTCAAAGACATTTTAGGAATAGGCCCTTTTTCGATTATACACTTTTGTATCTTTTCCTTTGTGCACTTTTGTAAGTTTTCCTTTTCTTATTTGGGTCGACCCTAGAAGGTCAAGCTGTCGAGCATATTAATAAGGCCCCTTCCAGCATTGTAGTTCGACAACCTTTTTGATTATTAATAAAGTAGAACTTTTTCCCTACGAGCTTTCTCTCAAGAGAGACTTGTGCCCTTAGAACCTAGTTGAGACCAGCCCTCCTAGCTCTAAGTTTGTGATTTATCACGAGGTTCATCACCCCTCGTGTGGTTCACTTCACCTTCCATCTTTTACCAACCAGAAAACCCCCATCCAGAAGCCTAAGGTTGAGTTTCTCACCTAATCTTCTACAAACAGCCCACGCGCATACATCCTTAAATCAAGGCTTGTATCATTTTGGTATCAGAGCTTAAAGCTCCTAAACCAGGTTGTTTCTATCCTTTAGTTAGTTTTTTTTGTGTTCTTGCATTAGTTTAAGTCGCATTCAAGAAAAATCAAAGAAATAACATCAAACTCCAAACTGAGTGCATCTAGCCTTCTACGTGTATCACTAGGGTTTAGATTCACTTTTGCATTGCCATTCACGTTTTCCTTTTTGTTTAAATCATATTTCCTTTATTTTTAAGTTTAATTAACAAGAAAAGAAAAAGAAAAAAGAAAATATACTAAAAGAATTCGAATTGGACAGCTAGCACAAGTTGTCAAGAAAGTTTCCTTTTTTTCAAATCTTCATATCTTTGAATTTCCAATTCTCAGATTTTTTCCTTTTCGCAAATTTTCGAATCCTTATAAAAAGAAAACCCTCCTAATAATTTAGGAGCATCCTAACTTGTCTTCTTTCTTTGTAGCACACCATGGGAGAAGAAAATAGAGAAGCAACCAAAGCCATGATGGCCATGTTCACCACACTCCAAACACAACTCGCATCCATAGGCGAGAGGTTGGAGCGCGTGGAAAGACCGGTGAGATTCCAGGCCATAAGGCACGTGAAAGCTGAGCAAGACCGTCCTGAGGGTCCTGAGCACCTTAGGACACGGCACGAACAGGAGGAACCCCAGCCAGATGGAGAGGAGGACACACAACCTCATAACTATCACCATAGGCCGAGAGGACCTCCACGGCAACCAGAGGCAGAAGATGATGGCTTCGAGCCATATGGTCTTCACCAGAGACAAGAGATGCCTCCTAGACATCATGAGGATGGAGATGAA
>JAEVFF010000824.1:92253-105020 GCA_018901945.1 Pugionium dolabratum | reverse complement strand
CCTATGATCAATTTAGATTGATCATTTTAACTAGTCGATCAACTTGACATGTTTGCACTAAATCGTCCATAACTTTTGATTATAGATCAGAATGATACGAATCCAATGCCCAAATTAAGCTATTTCAATATTCTATATTGTGACAAAATTTGAAACAGAACTAGATAAGAAAAAGCAACCTAGTAATCCAATCTATCCCAAACTGCGTGATGCATTATGCTTCGTTTATAATGCTTTACTCTGTGACCAACAATGATCAGTTTAGAATGACCACTTTAACTCGTCAATTAACTTGACACGTCTCCCTAAATGTTCCGTAACTTTTGATTTAGAGCTCAGAATGACATGAATCCTATGCACACGTTAAGCTAGCTCAATTTTCTATATTGTGACACATTTTGAGACTGAAATAGATACGACAGAGCGTCCAAATAATCCAATCTATCCCGCACTGCGTGATGCCATGCATTATTTTTCATTTATAAGCTTTTACTCAATGAGCACCAATGATCAATTTAAAATTATACTTTTAACTGGCCGATCAACTTGACATATCTGCACTAAATCGTCCATAAATGTTGATTTATAGCACATAATGATATGAATCCAATGTCCACATTAAGCTAGTTAAAATTTCTATATTGTGACAAAATTTGAAAGAGAACTAGATACGACAACGCGTCCAAGCAATCCAATCTATTCGAAAATGCATGATGCTATGCATTATGCTTCATTTATTACCCTTTACTCAATGAGCACCAATGATCAGTTTAGAATGACCACTTTAACTGACCAATCAATTTGACACATCCACACTAAATCGTCCGTAAATTTTCATTTAGAGCTCAGAATGACATGAATCCAATGCCCACGTTAAGCTAGCTCAATTTTATATATAAGCGTTGTTCGTTTGTCCGCCGGAGCGACCTATGGTCAGACGCTGCGGTTAGACGTTGTAGTATTGTTGTTCGTTGTCACCGCAGGTTATCACCGTAGCGTTTGACAGTAGGTTGTCGCCGCAGGTTTGTTCGTTTGGGAATCACGCGGTTGATCGCAGGTTATCGCCGCAGGTTTGTTTGTTTGGCAAATACACGATTGCTCGCAAATTGTCGCCGCACGTTTGTTCGTTTGAAAGTCGCGCGGTTGATAGCCGCGTGGTTGATCGCCGCGCGGTTGATCGCCGCGTTTGACCGCAAATTTGTTCGTTTTGTTGCTGCAGCGATAATTTTTTAATTAACTTATATTTTAATTTTTTAAATTTGTAAAATTATTTTTTCATAATTTTATATAATTATATCTTTATAAATTTGTACAATAAAGATTTTTTTGTTAACAATCATAATAATACATTTTTAGTTAAATATAGTTATATAGTTAATAATAAAATCATAAATAAATTAAAAATAATAAAATAACTTTTTTAAATAAATAAAATAAAAATAATTCATCGAAGTTATGTATTAAACTAAAATAAATAAAAATAATACATCAAATTCTTAACTAAAAAATTTAATATGGTAGTCGACATCTTCTACCATATTCATTTGTGATGTTGTCACTCAGAATTTCCATTGCTCTATCACTGGTCGGCTCATATGGAATATGCTCACCATAAAGATTATCACCATAACCTTCTTCTCCTTCTTCTTCTCCATCAACATGAGCATGATATTCTTCTCTGTTTTGCCACTATGCAAAATCGTAATCCTCTCGGTGTGAATCCCGAATGAAATTGTGTAGTGATGTCATTGCTGTTAAAAGCTTAATCCACTTAGTCAAACCATACTTCGGATGCTTACGATCTAAAATCCTCCATTTTGCTTTCCATACTCCAAATATTCGCTCAATCACTGATCTCAAACTTGAATGTTTTCGATTGAATAGTTCTCGTGTGTTTATCGGTGGTCCTCCTCTGACAAATTGACCTAGATGATATCGAATCCTATGATACGGACCAAGATACCCTGTCCTATTAGGATATCCAGAGTCAACTAGATAGCACTTTCCATTTTGCGGTTGTGCAAATGAAGGTTCATTTTTCGCACAATGAGTCAATACCTTTGTATCATGTGCTATACCAGGTACACCGACATATGCGTATATGAACTTCATATCAAAGTTACATACAACAAGAACATTCATTGTATGTTTCTACCTCTATACGCTTCTGCAGTTCGACTAGGAGGGTGAACTAGGACATGAGTTCTATCAAGTGCTCCAATACAATCTTTAAAAGATGGCCAATATCGATCATCATTCCTTAAAACAGGGTTTACTCTTGTAAACTCACCTTCTTCTGGTTTTAGTGTATCCACTGCAAACTTGAGAAGAACACTCAAAACATCATCAAGTTTTCTTTTCATTGTATCCAATGACCGTTGATATCTTTCAGCTATAACACGCATTGTTTTGTCTTGACCAACCACCCAAAGAAACATGGCGATATATTCTTCAATGTAGACATTTTCAGACTCTTGTAAACCATCTCTTTCAGCTATAACACGCATTCAACACAAGTCTTTATAACTACATCTTTCTCTTTGCGCTTTCTTTTTGTTTTTGAACTTCCAGCTTGGGTTTGTGGCTCTGCCGCATATCTATATCAATAGAGTCACCTTCATCTTCATTATCTCCATCCACTCCAGAATTTAAACTAGCTTCACCTTGCGGAGCGCTCCATACTTCTGCTCCAGTTATTACTATAGTACCAAACTCCTCTCCAAACACATCCAGATTGGGAATCAATTTGTTTTTGTATTTTCTAGCTTCAGGCCATTCCTATAATAGAAACAAAGATATTGTATATGAGCAAAGATACATACATATTACAATTAACAATTTGATTATTAATTCTATACAAAAAACTTAAAAAGCTATTATTCAATAGAAATTACCTTTATACGTTCCTCCCACCAATCAGCTGACATGTTTATTCTTCCCATAACATCATATCCAAGTCCCTTTCTATTGTGAGTTAACTTCTTGAATTTAGCGTATACGTTTTTACTAGTATCGTACTTGTTTTTGAAATGTTTCCATTGGAGGAGTCGTTATCTCTCCTCAAACTTCTTCATAATGGATTCTTTCCCAGTTTGATTCATTCCAAGTTTGGGTTTGTTTCCTTTTCTTTTCTCATCCGCATAAAGTTGAAAAAAGTACCGACAATCTTCATCGGTCCAATTCTAAAAAAATATATAAAATTGGCTGCAAATCAGCCAATAAATAACCTATAATTTACTTACATCAATAGCCATCTTAAATTGAGGATTTGATTGATGTTTTTATCCTTTAAAGCTATTGCAAAAAAAAAAGAAAATATGGTTAAAGAGAAGACAAACCCCAGAAAATTGCATTCAAAATTGCATCCATCTTCCAAAAAGAAAATTGCAGCAAACTACAAAAAGAAAACTGCACAAAACTGCAAAACTTATTTTACCCACCTCCATTAGCTGTTGATCTGGAGAAAATTCAAAACTTATAACTAGAAAAGATGTTGATTAAAAACAATTTAGCTCAGTTTTTATACATTGACATTAATTTTTTATTTATAAGTTTTTTCTCAATGAGCACCAACGATCAGCTTAGAATGATCATTTTAACTGGCGAATCAACTTGACATGTCTGCATTATATCATCCATAACTTTTGATTTATACCTCAGAATGACACAAATCAATTGCCCACGTTATGGTAGCTCTAATTTCTATTGTGAAACAAAATTTGAGATAGAAATAGATACGACAAAGCATTCAAGTAATCCAATCAATCCAAAATTGTGTGATGCTATGCATTATGCTCCGTTTATAAGCATTTACTCAATGAGCACCAATGATTAGTTTAGAATGATCACTTTATTTGGCCGATCAACTTGACATATCCGAAGTAAATCATCTATAACTTTGGATTTAGAGATCTGAATGAGACGAATCCAATACCGATGTTAAGATAGCTCAATTTTCTATATTATGAGAAAATTGAGAAATAAATAGATATTACAAAGCATTCAAATAATCCATTCCATCCCAAACTGCGTGATGCCATGCATTATTATGCATTCATAAGCGTTTACCCAATGAGCACCAATGTTCACTTTAGAATGATCATTTTAACTGGCCGATCAACTTGACATGTCTGCACTAAATCGCCCATAACTTTTGATTTTTAGCTTAGAATGACATGAATCCAATGCCCACATTAAGCTAGTTCAAATTTCTATATTATGGCAAAATTTTAGACAAAACTAAATACAAAAAAGTCCAAGTAATCCAATCTATCTGAAACTGCGTGATGCCATGCATTATGCTTCATTTATAAGCCTTTACTCAGTTACCACCAATGATCAGTTTAGAATAATTATATTAACTAGCTGATAAACTTGACATGTCCACACTAAATCGTACGTAACTTTTGATTTAGAGCTCAGAATGAGCCGAATCGAATGCCCATGTTAAGCTAGCTCAACTTTCTATATTGTGTTCAAGTAATTCAGTACAACTGAAACTGCGTGATGCAATGCATTATTCTTCATTTATAAGTTTTTACTCAATGAGCACCAATGATCAGTTGAGAACGATCATTTTAGCTGGTTGATCAACATGACATGTCTGCACTAAATCGTCCATAACTTTTGATTTGTAGTTCAGAATGACACGAATACAATGCCGACATTAAGCTAGTTCAGTTTTCTATATTGTGACAAAATTTGAGATAGAAATAGATATGACAAAGCATCCAAGTAATCCAATCCATCCCAAACTGCGTGATGCCGTGCATTAGTTTTCATTTATAAGCTTTTTCTCAATGAGCACCAATGATCAGTTTAGAATAATCATATTAACGGGCCGACCAACTTGACATACCACACTAAATCGTCTGTAACTTGTGATTAAGAGCTCAAAATGACATGAATCCAAAACCCACTTTAAGCTAGCTCAAAATTTCTATATTATGGCAAAATTTGAGGCCGAAATTTATACGACAAAGTGTCCAAGTAATCCAGTCTATCCCAAACCGCGTGATGCCATGCAATATTCTTCATTTATAAGCTTTTTTCAATGAGTACCAGCGATCAGTTTAGAATGATCACTTTCACTGGCCAATCAACTTGACATGTCTGCACTATATCGTCCTTAACTTTTGATTTATAGCTCAGAATAACACGAATCAATTTCCCACGTCATGCTATACCTCAAATTTCTATAGTTTAACATAATTTAAGACATAAATAGATACTACAAAATGTCCAAGTAATCCAATCTATCCAAAACTGTTTGATGCCATGCATTATGCTCGATTTATAAGCATTTACACAATGAGCACCAATGATTAGTTTAGAATGATCACTTTAACTGGCCGATCAACTTGACATGTCCGCTGTAAATCGTCCGTAACTTTTCATTTAGAGCTCCGAATGACACGAATCCAATACCCATGTTAAGCTTGCATATTTTTCTATATTTTGACAAAATATGATAAATAAATAGATACGACGAAGCGTTCAGGTAATCCAGTCCATCCCAAACTGCGAGATGCCATGCATTATTCTTCGTTTATAAGCGTTTACTCAATTAGCACTAATGATCAGTTTAGAATAATCATATTAACTGGCCGATCAACTTGACATGTCCACACTAAATAGTTCGTAACTTTTGATATAGAGCTCTGAATGAAACGAATCCAATCCCCACTTTAAGCTAGCTCAATTTTCTATATTGTGGCAAAATTTGAGACAGAACTAGATATGAAAAACCGTCAAGGTAATCCAATCTATTTGAAACTGCGTGATGCGATGAAGTATGCATCACTTATAAGTTTTTACTCAATGAGCACCAGTGATCAATTTAGAATGATCATATTAACTTGCCGATCAACTTGACATGTCCACACTAAAGAGCCCATAACTTTTGATTTAGAGCTCATAATGAAACGAATCAAATCCCCACTTTAAGCTAGTTCAATTTTCTATATTGTGACAAAATTTGAGAAATAAATAGATACAACAAAGCATCTACGCAATCCAATCCATCCCAAACAGCGTGATGCCATGCATTATTTTGCATTTATAAGCTTTTGTTCAATGAGCACCAATGATCAGTTTAGAATAATCATATTAACTTGTCGACCAACTTGACATGTTCACACAAAATCGTCCCTAACTTTTGGCTTAGACAATAGAATGACACGAATCCAATGCCCCCATTAAGCAAGGTCAAGTTTCTATATTTTGACAAAATTTGAGACAGAAATAGAGACTTAAAAGTGTCCAAGTAATCCAATCTATCCAAAGTACTTGATGCCATGCTTTATGCTTCATTTATAAGCCTTTCTTAATAAGAAGCAATGATCCTTTAGAATGATCACTTTTACTGGCCACTCAACTTGACATGTCCGCACTAAATCTTCCGTAACTTTTGATTCAGATTTCAGAATTATATGAATCCAATGCCCACGTTAAGCTAGTTCTGAAACACCCTTCCCGGATTATCAGTCTGAAGAGGTTGTTCCCTTTCGGATTCACCAAGGAATTCCGAGTCTAAGGTCTATATTTTAGGGTCTCTTATCTAGTTTAAGTCCGATTTCGAGTTATTCTGAGATTCATGAGTTTTGTTAGAGTCATTTATAGAGTCATATATAAAAGATCCGGAATTTTATTGAACTATATAAGTAGGATTCGTTACAACATGATAGTTTGCCCGAAGGCTTACATATTCAACAATCCTAACTACCCGGATCCATACATCACCCATATACTCGGACCACCAGTCTTGCGCTCAAGCCAAATCCTTACCACGATCACCATCTTTTCCTGAAAAAGGCCAAAGCCGCTTAATTATCCTGGACTTAGCCAATATTACTCGAAAGGGCTTAAGAAACATGCATGAATGAATGCAACTCATGCAAAACCCGTTAAGTCTCTAAGTTCAACTTAGAATTCGACCAAGACAGACTCCGTTCGGACTTGGGCAGATCCGATCGACCAGCCGGCCATGGGAGGCATCACCCGAACCCTTTGGCCAGTCGATAGTTGCCCTGAAAGACTCGATCCGGTCTATGGGCAGTCCAAGTCGACTATCTGTCCGGAAAGGTTTCACCCAATTCCGATCATTCAGCCAAGTTTACCCACCAATCCCGCCTTGGATTCCCTTACTCGCCAAACCAACGGGGAAGAGGAATCCAAGCTTAAAGGGAAGTGGATTACTCACCTTACCACGCCTAGCCTTTAATCGCGTACCCCAAAGTTGGTTTCCTGATCAAAGGTTCAGGATCTCTACCTCACTCGATCTCACTCTTCTCGAATATTGCCTTAGAAAATTCTAGGATTTCTTCTTCTCCCAGCGTGTGCCCTTGAATCGACCCCAAGCCCTCTATTTATAGGGCTCGTTGTCTGTTTTTCACGAACGGTCACGGCTTTTGCTCGACCAATCACCGTTTCTGGTCGAACCGTTGTGCCTGGTCGTGGCACTGGTTCGGCACCAACTGCCCGAGCCATTGCTAGCTGGCCAGTTGGCCCCAACTACCAACCAGCTCGTCTAACCGCCGGTCAGCTCTCCCAGCTGCCGACCAGCTCGCCCAGCTACCGGCCAGCTCGCCAAGCTACCGGCCAGCTTGCCCAGCTGCCGTCCAATTCGCCCAGCTACCAGCCAGCTCGCCCAGCTGTCGGTCAGCTCGCCCTACCGATCTTTACCGAGGATCGGGGGTGTTACAAGTCTCCCCCACTTGAAGTGGATTCGTCCCCGAATCAAGACCAAGTACCTGTTTGGTTTCCCACTCCTCGAACCACTTAGGAAATTTAGCCTTCATTTTGTCTTCGGTTTCCCAAGTGATTTCGTCGGTCCCATTGCACTTCCATACTACTTTGACCATCTGAACTACCTTTCTTCTGGTAACTCTTTCCATTCCGTCCATGATCCGAACTGGAATAGCTTCTAAGGTTAGATTTCCCCTTAGTTCAGCAGGTGGTGCAGAAATGACTATGTCTTGATCCGATAGGCACTTCCTCAGTTGCGACACATGGAAGACATTATGGAACATGTCCATTTCGGGTGGTAAGTCCAGTTTGTATGCCACTAATCCAACCCGTTCTGTGATTTTAAACGGGCCTAGGTACCTTGGATTCAACTTCCCACTCTTTGAAGTTCGATTCCTTCCTTTAAATGTGATTGTTTTCAAATATACCCAATCACCCACCTCGAACTCCAAATTCCTTCTTCGTTTGTCCGCATAACTTTTCTGTCTGTCTTGTGCTTCCTTCATTTTGATCCTTAAGAATTTGATCTTTTCGGTGGTTTCATCCACAATATCTGGTCCAAGGGTCATATGCTCCCCCACTTCGGTCCAACACAATGGGGTCCGACAAGGCCACCCATACAATGCTTCGTAAGGAGACATTCCGATGCTCGTCTGGAAGCTATTGTTGTATGAGAACTCGGCCAAGGGCAAATATTTTTCCCATGATCCGCCCCAATCCAAAACACATGCACGCAACATGTCCTCAAGTGTCTGGATGGTTCGTTCGGATTGCCCATCTGTTTGGGGGTGGTAAGTCGTGCTCATCTTCACCCTCGTTCCTAAGGCCTTTTGGAATGCCTTCCAAAAATGGGCCGTGAATCGTGGATCCCGATCTGAGACAATGCTTACCGGAACTCCATGCAATCGGACTATCTCTTCCACATAACGTGCTGCAATTCTTTCAGCCCCATCCGTTTTCTGAATAGCCAGGAAGTGTGCTGACTTGGTCAGCCTATCCACAACCACCCAGATAGCATCATGCCGTGCCTTGGTCCTTGGTAACCCACTCACAAAATCCATTGTGATATGGTCCCACTTCCATTCCGGAATGGGTAAGTTTTGCAGCAGCCCACTCGGAACATAGTGTTCTGCCTTGACCAGTTGGCAAGTCGGACACTTAGCCACCCATTCAGCTACATTTCTCTTCTGTCCTGCCCAATGGTAGTACCGCTTCAAGTCTCGGTACATCTTACTCGCACCCGGGTGAATTGCGAATCTGGACTGATGTGCTTCCCTTAGGATTTCTTTTCTTAATTCCGGTACATTAGGGACACACACTCGTCCTCTTATCACAATTGTCCCGTTGTTCGATTTCCCATACTCGGACTGATTGTTCTGGACCGCTTGGTTCAGCAGTTCATCTTTTTCTTGGGCTATTCGGATCTTACTCAATAGATCTGCCCGATTTGCTGCGTCTATACCCAACGGTTCTGGTTCGCTTGATATTGCACTCAAATGCATCATCTTAACCAGTCCGACAAGGGTTTCCGCATCCTTTCCCGCATGAACATCCGAACGCCTCCTACTCAAGGCATCCGCCACAAGATTTGCCTTTCCCGGGTGGTAGGCAATATCTAGTCATAATCAGCCACGAATTCCATCCACCTTCTTTGCCTAAGGTTCAATTCGGGTTGAGTGGAAATGTACTTCAGACTCTTATGGTCGGTAAAAACTTGCACTTTGGCTCCATACACGTATGACCGCCAAATCTTTAATGCAAAGATTACTGCCGCCATTTCTAAGTCATGAGTGGGATAGCTTCCTTCATGTTTCCGCAATTGCCTTGATGCATAGGCAATCACCCTACCCTTTTGCATCAGAACAACACCCAATCCAGTTCTGGATGCGTCTGTGTATACCGCATAAGGCTCATCCGGTTCAGGTAGTGCCAAGACTGGTGCAGTCGTTAGCATCTCCTTCAACCGTTGGAAACATTCCTGGCACTCGTCTGTCCACTCGTACTTAGCATCGTTCCCGGTTAGACAAGTCATGGGGTAAGCCATTTTCGCAAACCCATTGACAAACCGCCTATAGTATCCGGCCAAACCCAGGAAGCTCCTAATCTCAGTTGCATTCCGAGGCCTCGGCCAATCCTTGATAGCCTTAACTTTCTCCGGGTCTACTGATACCCCTTGGTCCGACACAATGTGTCCCAAGAACCCAATACTTCTCTGCCAAAAGCTACACTTGCTTAGCTTGGCGTGAAGCTTGTGCTCCCTTAACCGTTCCATCACCACCCTTAGATGATTTTGGTGCATTTCATGGCCCTTTGAATAGACGAGGATGTCATCAATGAAAATGATAACAAACTCATCTAAACAATCCCGAAATACCCTATTCATCATCTTCATAAAGGCTGCCGGTGCATTGGTTAAACCGAATGGCATCACTACAAACTCGTAGTGTCCATATCTTGTCTGGAAAACCGTCTTCCGAATATCCGATGACTCAATCGGAATTTGGTGATATCCCTGGGCCAAATCGATCTTTGAGAAACTGGTCGCACCTCTGAGTTGATCCAACAACTCATCAATTCGGGGTAATGGGTACTTGTTCTTTACCGTAACCCGATTCAATCCCCGATAATCGATGCAAAGCCTAAAGCTTCCATCCTTCTTTTTCACAAACAGCACCCGTGCACCCCAAGGTGACTCACTCGGCCTGATGAATCCTTTATCCAACAGTTCTTCCAACTGTTTCTTTAACTCAGCCATCTCGGCTGGAGCCATACGATAGGGCGCTTTCGAGATTGGGGCAATCCCTGGTTCCAATTCAATCGTTAATGGATCCGACCTATCTGGTGGTAACCCGGAGAAGGTCTGAAACACATCCACGAATTCATTGACAACTGGGATATCCTTTAACTCCCAACTCTTCTTATTTTACTCGGTGCTTATCGTGGCTACATAGGCCTCGCACCCCTTCTCTAGCAGGCGTTCTGCCTGGATTGCTGAGATTACCAAACTTCCCGAGGTGGGTTGGATCCCTTGGAATTCCAATCTCCCTCCCTCTTTCTCCAACCGAACTCGGCCCCTATGACACTCTAGGGTCGCCTTGTTCATTCCCAGCCAGTCCATACCCAAGATTACCTCGTAATCCTTGAGTTGGACGACTACCAAGTCGGCCGGCAAATTGACATTCCCAATCATAACCGGGATGTTCCGCACAATTCCCAGGGAATTCATTATTTGCCCTCCAGCCGCTTGTACTTTACCCATTCCAGAGATGGGTTCTCCTTGAATCCCACTCTTTTTAAACCATTCCGGGCTTACAAAGCAATGTGAAGCCCCAGAATCAAACAGGACGTGTGTTTCAACACCGCCCACAACCAAGGTCCCTACACATTCATCCTGAATGCTAAGTACCCTACTGTTTATGCATGCCATGCAATGCTCAATTTTTATTTAACAGTTAGGGTTATGTACGTACCAGTGATCGAGCTGTACCTGCCGTATCGCCCATGTCCCGCGATAGCTCATAAACCTGTGGTGTTACGGCCTGCCTCTTAGCCGCTGGCTCGATTACCCCATGGTAGTCTTTTCGTTCGGGTTGCCTTTCGGCTGTCCCTTTGGGGCAACCCTTCCTGATGTGGCCTGACTTACCACAGTTGAAGCAAGTCCTCGAGTCATCACTCGGCAGTCCTTGCTGTCCGTAATCCATCCTTGGGCAGTTGCGGGTAGCATGTTCCTTGTTACCGCAACGTGCACATGCTCCCATCGCCTTCCAGCATTCCCCACCGTGCCTCCTACCACACGTCTTGCATTCCCTAACTTTTCCTAGGGGTTTGCTGGAGTATTCAACCTTATCCCACTTTCTTTTCCGATCACCACCACTTGACTGGCCGTATCGATTCGGGAATTTGGATTCTTTCAACCGGTTCTCCTCCTCGATCCCCTCCTCGATCAAGGCAGCCCTTTCCGCCAATTCAGTGACTGATCCGAACTTCTGCGCCAAGCAGTGGTTACGGATTTCGACCCTTAGTCCACGCATGAACCGGCGCACTTGCCCGAGTTCATCCTCAAGATCTCTTCCCGCATAACGCCTTAAGCGGTTAAATTCTTCTTCATATTCCCGGACAGTTCGGTTCCCTTGAACCAATTCCAGGTATGAGCACTCCAATCGGTCCCACGCCTCTGGTGGAAAGAACTTCTTATTGAATTCTCCTTTAAACTCCTCGAAAGTTCGAATCCTTTCACCCAACCGTGTATCCATGGCAACCCGCCAGTGATGCGCATCCCCTTCCAGAAAGTGGACTGTGATATCTTTGCGGTAGTCACCGGGACACCTTGTTGATTGAAAGTTCCTCACCAAACGATTCTTCCACTCATAAGCCTTAATTGGGTCAGATCCCCGAGCGAAACTACCTGTTTTAAGGTGTATCATGTGTTCTAGGATGCTCAAATACCCCACCTTCTTTCTAGCGGACTTAGGTGTGTCATCTAGGATGACCACATCCTGGTTCTCCATAGGAACCGGTTCTTCGCCCATGTGTGGCACCTCAGGAACCGTTGCCTTGGGCTTAACCGCCTCAGTCAGTATAGCCAACTGACTTATCACGGTTCTCATTGTGTTCCACATTTCTTGTGGGCTCGGAACCGCATCAGGATTTACATCCGCGGCTTCCTGGTCGTGTTGTCCTTCTTCACCCGCATGTGTGCGATGAGCAGTAGACTCCTCATCCTCACCCTCCGGATGGTCCTGCTCAGTTGCCGCAACATGGGCCGTCGAAAGCTCAAATACATTCCGATTCGGCAAGGCTCCAATGTTTTGGCTTGGTTCACCACCTCTTGCCTTATCCTTCTTGCTTTTCCCAGTCTTACCACTCTTGCCCATCTTCAAAACCATTTAGTTAGTCTCAACGTTTAATATGCGCAAGACCTGGTGCCCGATGAGTGGTGTCTACTTAACCCAAATCTAACCCGTCCTAGGACCAAGCATGCTCTGATACCAACTTGAAACACCCTTCCCGGATTATCAGTC
>JAEVFF010000824.1:49263-85747 GCA_018901945.1 Pugionium dolabratum | reverse complement strand
CCAGAAGTGCAAAGAAGAGTCCAATGGCTTCTCAACAATGCAAGGGACTTCAGAGACTTGGGCTTTAGTGGCAAGAGAAGTCAGGGCCCAAAGATTCCTAACCCTACTCCAAGTCGAAGACTAGGAGCAAGGTGCGTGCATGGCACAAGGACGGCCACCTTCCATTTCTTGGCCATGAGGTAAGAAAGGTATGTTTTCAATTCGAATATATGCATCTTTCTGTTTTGCAGGGTAGGATCTAGATTGTTTACATTTTGAGTCAAAGGCATTTAGGAATAGGTCCTTTTTTCGGTTATGCACCTTTATATATTTTCCATTTGTGCACTTTTGTAAACTTTTCTTTTCTTTCTTTGAGTCGACCATAGAAGGTCAAGCTGTCGAGCATATTAATAAGGCTCCTTCCAGCATTGTACTTCAACAACCTTTTTGATAATTAATAAAGTGCGAATTTTCTTCTTACAAGTTTTCTCTTAGAATCTTGTGCGCTTAGAACCTAGTTGAGACCAGCCCTCCTAGCTCTAAGTTTGTGATTTATCACGAGGTTCATCACCCCTCGTGTGGTTCACGTCACCCTTCCATCAAATACCAACCCAAAATCCCCTATCCAAGAAGTCTAAGGTCGAGTTTCTCACCTAACCTTCTCCAAACAGCCCACACGCATATAAGCCTTGAATCGAGGCTTGTATAACCCTTCAGTAGGTTTTGACCTCAAAAGTGATTCATCTGCATAGAAGGCGCTAATACGTAAAATGTGTTAGACACATTAAACTCACCTAGAAGCTCGATCCGGTAGGCGTTGTTGTTGATCCTCTCCAACACTGTGAATGGTCCATCTCCTCTTGGGGCCAGCTTAGAACTCCTTAGGTTGGGTGATACAAGCCTTGATTCAAGGATGTATGCGCGTGGGCTGTTTGGAGAAGTTTAGGTGAGAAACTCGACCTTAGACTTCTTGGATAGGGGATTTTGGATTGGTATTCGATGGAAAGGTGAAGTGAACCACACGAGGGGTGATGAACCTCGTGATAAATCACAAACTTAGAGCTAGGAGGGCTGGTCTCAACTAGGTTCTAAGGGCACAAGTCTCTTGAGAGAATAACTTGTTGGGGAAAAAGTTCTATCTTTATTTATATCAAAAAGGTTGTCGAAATACAATGCTGGAAGGAGCCTTATTAATATGCTCGACAGCTTGACCTTCTAGGGTCGACCCAAATAAGAAAAGGAAAACTTATAAAAGTGCACAAAGGAAAAGATAGAAAAGTGAATAATCAAAAAAAGGACCTATTCCTAAAATGTCTTTGACTCAATAAAGTAAATATTCTAGATCCTACCCTGCAAAACAGAAAGAGGCATATATTCGAATTGAAGCTTACCTTAACTTACCTCATGGCCAAGAAATGGAAGGTGGCCGTCCTTGTGGCATGCACGCGCCTTGCTCCTAGTCTTCGACTTGGAGTACGGTTAAGAATCTTTGGGCCCTGACCTCTCTTGCCACTAAAGCCCAAGTCTCTGATGTCCCTTGTGTTGTTGAGAGGCCATTGGACTCTTCCTTGCACTTTTGGCCCATTGTCCTTAGTCGATCTTCCTCTAGAAGCTTGTCGACCCATAAGCTGAACTTGTGGAAGAGTGCTCCTGATCTGCTCCTTGTCATTGCTCCTGGTGACACTACTGGTGTGGAAACTTCCTCTAGATGCATTTCCTGAAGCTGGTAGCTTATCTGGTCCGAGTTTCCTTGTGTAGAAGTTGAAATGCTCGTGCACTCGGCTGGATCGGCTGTACCGGCTGGACTGTGGGAGGTACTGGCCATAATGCCTTCAGGACCGGCCAAGTTGATCCTGGAGTCGGCGGCATCACCAGGGGGACCGGCGGTGTCATCCACGTCGCCACCAAGTGTGCCGGAAGCTTGGGCCTCCCCGCCGGCAATGCTGATCGGTCTGGTCCTATTGGTCGAGGCTACGGCGGTACTGCTTGGGCCGGCAGATGTGCCAAATGGCCCGGCTGTCTCGGGCAAGCTTCCTGGTCGGCCAGTCTGGTCTCCTGGCTGGACATACGACCTGATGTCCTCATCATTTCTGGTTGGTAAAAGATGGAAGGGTGAAGTGAACAACACGAGGGGTGATGAACCTCGTGATAAATCACAAACTTAGAGCTAGGATGGCTGGTCTCAACTAGGTTCTAAGCGTACAAGTCTCTTGAGAGAATAACTTGTAGAAAGAAAATTAGATCTTTATTAATTATCAAAAAGGTTGTCGAACTACAATGCTGGAAGGAGCCTTATTAATATGCTCGACAGCTTGACCTTCTAGGGTCGACTCAAGAAAAGAAATGGAAAGTTTACAAAAGTGCACAAATGGAAAATTTACAAAAGTGCATAACCGAAAAAGGACTTATTCCTAAAATGTCTTTGACTCAAAAAATAGAAATAATCTAAATCCTACCCTGCAAAACAGAAAGAGGCAAATATCCAATTTGAAAACTTACCTTTCTTACCTCACATCCAAAAAATGGAAGGTGGCGGACCTTGTGGCATTCACGGGCCTTGCTCCTAGTCTTCGACCTGGAGTAGGGTTAGGAATCTTTGGGCCCTGACCTCTCTTGCCACTAAAGCCCAAGTCTCTGAAGTCCCTTGCATTGTTGTGAAGTCTTTGGACTCTTCTTTGCACTTCTGGCCCAAGGTCCTTTGTCGATCATCCTCTAGAAGCTTGTCGACCCATAAGCTGAATTTGTGGAAGAGTGCCCTTGATATGCTCCTTGTCATAGCTTCTAGTGGCACCACTGGTGTAGAGACTTCCTGATGAAGACATCAGGTCGTACATCCAGCCAGGAGACCAGACTGGCCGACCAGGAAGCTTGCCCGAGACAGCCGGACCATCTGGCACGCTTGCCGGCCCAAGCAGTACCGCCGGACCCTCGACCACAAGGACCAGAGCAACCAGCAATGCCGGCGGAGAGGCCCAAGCTTCCGGCACATTTGGTGGCAACATGGATGACACCGCTGGTCCCTCTGGTGATGCCGCCAACTCTGGGATCAACTTGGCCGGTCCTGAAGGCATCCCGGCCAGTACCGCGCACAATCCAGCCGGTACAGCCGATCCAGCCGAGTACACGCACATTTCCACTTCTACACAAGAGGACTCGGACCAAATGAGCTACCAGCTCCAGGACATGCACCTAGAGGAAGTATCTACAACAGTGGTACCTCAAGGAGCAATGACAAGAAGCAGATCAAGGGCACTCTTCCACAAATTCAGCTTATGGGTCGACAAGCTCCTAGAGGAAGATCGACTAAGGACAATGGGCCAAAAGAGCAAGGAAGAGTCCAATGGCTTCTCAACAACACAAGGGACATCAGAGACTTGGGCTTTAGTGGCAAGAGAGGTCAGGGCCCAAAGATTTCTTAACCCTACTCCAAGTCGAAGACTAGGAGCAAGGCGCGTGCATGCCACAAGGACGGCCACCTTCCATTTCTTGGCCATGAGGTAAGTTAAGGTAAGTTTTCAATTCGAATATATGCCTCTTTCTGTTTTGCAGGGTAGGATCTAGAATATTTACTTTTATTGAGTCAAAGACATTTTAGGAATAGGTCCTTTTTCGATTATACACTTTTGTATCTTTTCCTTTTGTGCACTTTTGTAAGTTTTCCTTTTCTTATTTTGGTCGACCCTAGAAGGTCAAGCTGTCGAGCATATTAATAAGGCTCCTTCCAGCATTGTAGTTCGACAACCTTTTTGATATTAATAAAGATAGAACTTTTTTTCCCCAACAAGTTTTCTCTCAAGAATCTTGTGCGCTTAGAATCTAGTTGAGACCAGCCCTCCTAGCTCTAAGTTTGTGATTTATCACGAGGTTCATCACCCCTCGTGTGGTTCACTTCACCTTTCCATCGAATACCAACCCAAAAACCCCTATCCAAGAAGTCTAAGGTCGAGTTTCTCACCTAAACTTCTCCAAACAGCCCACGCGCATACATCCTTGAATCAAGGCTTGTATCACTTTGGTATCAGAGCTTAAAGCTCCTAAACCAGGTTGTTTCTATCCTTTAGCTTGTTTTGTTTTTAGTTCTTGCATTAGTTTAAGTCGCATTCAAGAAAAATCAAAAAAATAACATCAAACTCCAAACCGAGTGCATCTAGCCTTCTATGTGTATCACTAGGGTTTAGATTCACTTTTGCATTACCATTCACGTTTTCCTTTTTGTTTAAATCATATTTCCTTCCTTTTTAAGTTAAATTAAAAAGAAAAGAAAAAGAAAATAGGAAACATACCAAAGGAATTCGAATTGGACAGCTAGCACAAGTTGTCAAGAAAGTTTCCTTTTTTTTCAAATCTTCATATTTTTGAATTTCCAATTCCCAGATTTTCCTTTTTTTTGCAAATTTTCGAATCCTTATAAAAAGAAAACCCTCCTAATAATTTAGGAGCATCCTAACTTTTCTTCTTTCTTTGTAGCACGCAATGGCAGAAGAAAATAGAGAAGCAACCGAAGCCATGATGGCCATGTTCACCACTCTCCAAACACAACTCGCATCAATAGGCGAGAGGTTGGAGCGCGTGGAAAGACCGGTGAGATTCCAGGCCATAAGGCACGTGAGAGCTGAGCAAGACCGTCCTGAGGGTCCTGAGCACCTTAGGACACGGCACGAACAGGAGGAACCCTAGCCAGATGGAGATGAGGACACACAACCTCATAACTATCACCATAGGCCGAGAGGACCTCCACGGCAACCAGAGGCAGAAGATGATGGCTTTGAGCCATATGGTCTTCACCAGAGACCAAGAATGCCTCCTAGACATCATGAGGATGGAGATGAACATGCCTATAACGGGGTAACTCATCCTGATGTTAAGCTAACTCCTCCAAGTTTTGCAGGAAAAGTAGATCCTGAGGCTTACCTAGATTGGGAGAGAAGAATGGATCATATCTTTGATCATTACAACCAACCAGGACCTAGGAGAGTCTCAATGGCAGTAGCAAAACTCACGGACAATGCCCTCATCTGGTGGGATCGTGAGGTATCTGACAGAAGGAGGAAGAGAATGAGGCCCATAGACTCATGAGTCGACATGAAAGACCTCATGCGACAAAGGTTTGTTCCACCTTACTTTCATAGAGATTTGCAACGTCGTTTTCGTACTCTTAAGCAGGGTACCAGATCAGTAGAGGAGTACTATGAGGAGTTCGAGAAGCTAAGGAACAGATTGGAGCTCAATGATGATGAAGAAGCATTGATGGCACAATTCTTGGATGGACTCCAAAAAAGAATCAGCCGCAAGGTGGAAAGGCAAATCTACAATGACTTCAAAGACTTGTTCCACCTATCTGTCCAGGCTGAGCAGCACATCAAACGTAAGAGCCAGGACATCCGCAGCAAGCCTAAGACACCTTGGGCACCAAGCAACATGCCCAAGCCCGTAGACAAAGGCAAGAGCATAGAGATCGAGTCAAAGTTCAAGAGCAAGCCTCCTGAACCCACCCGTGACCAGAGAGAGCCTGGTAAGTCTTCTAACCCTCAAAGATCACATGACATCACTTGTTTCAAGTGTAGGGGTCGTGGACACATCTCAAGGGAGTGCCCAAACAACCGGGTCATGTTGATTACGGTAGCTGGAGAATATGAGTCCCAAGATGAAGATGACTATGAACCAGAAGAGGAGTATGGTGACATTGAATACCCTGATGTGGGGGAAGTGCTGATCACTAGACGCATCCTCAGTGCAATGGTGGATCCTTCAGAGACCATCCAAAGGGAGAACATCTTCCACAGCCGTTGCACCATCAAGGGCAAGGTATGTAAACTCATCATAGATGGTGGTTCTTGCACTAACGTTGCTAGTGCCTGTATGGTTGATAAACTAGGTCTAGAGAAGACAAGGNCGTGTGTTTCAACACCGCCCACAACCAAGGTCCCTACACATTCATCCTGAATGCTAAGTACCCTACTGTTTATGCATGCCATGCAATGCTCAATTTTTATTTAACAGTTAGGGTTATGTACGTACCAGTGATCGAGCTGTACCTGCCCGTATTGCCCATGTCCCGCGATAGCTCATAAACCCGCGGTGTTACGGCCTGCCTCTTAGCCGCTGGCTCGATTACCCCATGGTAGTCTTTTCGTTCGGGTTGCCTTTCGGCTGTCCCTTTGGGACAATCCTTCCTGATGTGGCCTGACTTACCACAGTTGAAGCAAGTCCTCGAGTCATCACTCGGCAGTCCTTGCTGTCCGTAATCCATCCTTGGGCAGTTGCGGGTAGCATGTTCCTTGTTACCGCAACGTGCACATGCTCCCATCGCCTTCCAGCATTCCCCACCGTGCCTCCTACCACACGTCTTGCATTCCCTAACTTTTCCTAGGGGTTTGCTGGAGTATTCAACCTTATCCCACTTTCTTTTCCGATCACCACCACTTGACTGGCCGTATCGATTCGGGAATTTGGATTCTTTCAACCGGTTCTCCTCCTCGATCCCCTCCTCGATCAAGGCAGCCCTTTCCGCCAATTCAGTGACTGATCCGAACTTCTGCGGCAAGCAGTGGTTATGGATTTCGACCCTTAGTCCACGCATGAACCGGCGCACTTGCCCGAGTTCATCCTCAAGATCTCTTCCCGCATAACGCCTTAAGCGGTTAAATTCTTCTTCATATTCCCGGACAGTTCGGTTCCCTTGAACCAATTCCAGGTATGAGCACTCCAATCGGTCCCACGCCTCTGGTGGAAAGAACTTCTTATTGAATTCTCCTTCAAACTCCTCGAAAGTTCGAATCCTTTCACCCAACCGTGTATCCATGGCAACCCGCCAGTGATGCGCATCCCCTTCCAGGAAGTGGACTGTGATATCTTTGCGGTAGTCACTGGGACACCTTGTTGATTGAAAGTTCCTCACCAAACGATTCTTCCACTCATAAGCCTTAATTGGGTCAGATCCCCGAGCGAAACTACCTGTTTTAAGGTGTATCATGTGTTCTAGGATGCTCAAATACCCCACCTTCTTTCTAGCGGACTTAGGTGTGTCATCTAGGATGACCACATCCTGGTTCTCCATAGGAACCGGTTCTTCGCCCATGTGTGGCACCTCAGGAACCGTTGCCTTGGGCTTAACCGCCTCAGTCAGTATAGCCAACTGACTTATCACGGTTCTCATTGTGTTCCACATTTCTTGTGGGCTCGGAACCGCATCAGGATTTACATCCGCGGCTTCCTGGTCGTGTTGTCCTTCTTCACCCGCATGTGTGCGATGAGCAGTAGACTCCTCATCCTCACCCTCCGGATGGTCCTGCTCAGTTGCCGCAACATGGGCCGTCGAAAGCTCAAATACATTCCGATTCGGCAAGGCTCCAATGTTTTGGCTTGGTTCACCACCTCTTGCCTTATCCTTCTTGCTTTTCCCAGTCTTACCACTCTTGCCCATCTTCAAAACCATTTAGTTAGTCTCAACGTTTAATATGCGCAAGACCTGGTGCCCGATGAGTGGTGTCTACTTAACCCAAATCTAACCCGTCCTAGGACCAAGCATGCTCTGATACCAACTTGAAACACCCTTCCCGGATTATCAGTCCGAAGAGGTTGTTCCCTTTCGGATTCACCAAGGAATTCCGAGTATAAGGTCCATATTTTAGGGTCTCTTATCTAGTTTAAGTCCGATTTCGAGTTATTCTGAGATTCATGAGTTTTGTTAGAGTCATTTATAGAGTCATATATAAAAGATCCGGAATTTTATTGAAGTATATAAGTAGGATTCGTTACAACATGATAGTTTGCCCGAAGGCTTACATATTCAACAATCCTAACTACCCGGATCCATACATCACTCATATACTCGGACCACCAGTCTTGCGCTCAAGCCAAATCCTTACCACGATCACCATCTTTTCCTGAAAAAGGCCAAAGCCGCTTAATTATCCTGGACTTAGCCAATATTACTCGAAAGGGCTTAAGAAACATGCATGAATGAATGCAACTCATGCAAAACCCGTTAAGTCTCTAAGTTCAACTTAGAATTCGACCAAGACAGACTCGGTTCGGACTTGGGCAGATCCGATCGACCAGCCGGCCATGGTAGGCATCACCCGAACCCTTTGGCCAGTCGATACTTGCCCTGAAAGACTCGATCCGGTCTATGGGCAGTCCAAGCCGACTATCTGTCCGGAAAGGTTTCACCCAATTCCGATCATTCAGCCAAGTTTACCCACCAATCCCGCCTTGGATTCCCTTACTCGCCGAACCACCGGGGAAGGGGAATCCAAGCGTAAAGGGAAGTGGATTACTGACCTTACCACGCCTAGCCTTTAATCGCATACCCAAAAGTTGGTTTCCCGATCCAAGGTTCACGATCTCTACCTCACTCGCTCTCACTCTTCTCGAATATTGCCTTAGAAAATTCTAGGATTTCTTCTTCTCCCAGCGTGTGCCCTTGAATCGACCCCAAGCCCTCTAATAATAGGGCTCGTTGTCGGTTTTTCACGAACGGTCACGGCTTTTGCTCGACCAATCAACGTTTCTGGTCGAACCGTTGTGCCTGGTCGTGGCACTGGTTCGGCACCAACTGCCCGAGCCATTGCTAGCTGGCCAGTTGGCCCCAACTACCAACCAGCTCGTCTAACCGCCGGTTAGCTCTCCCAGCTGCCGACCAGCTCGCCCAGCTACCGGCCAGCTCGCCAAGCTACCGGCCAGCTTGCCCAGCTGCCGTCCAGCTCGCCCAGCTACCAGCCACCTCGCCCAGCTGTCGGTCAGCTCGCCCTACCGATCTTTACCGAGGATCGGGGGTGTTACAAGTTCAATTTTCTATATTTTGTCAAAACTTGAGACATAAATAGATATAACCAAGCATCCAAGCAATCCAATCCATCTCGAACTGCGTGATGCCATACATTATTTTTCATTTATAAGCTTTTGCTCAATGAACACCAATGATAAGTTTAGAATAATCATATTAACTGGCCAATCAACTTGACATGTGCACATTAAATCGTCCGTAACTTTGACTTAGAGCTCAGAATGACACGAATCCAATACCCACTTTAAGGTACCTCAATTTTCTATATTTTGAAAAAATTTGAGACAGAAATAGAGAAGTCAAACTGTCCAAGTAATCCAATCTATCCAAACTACTTGATGCCATGCTTTATGCTACATTTATAAGCCTTTCTTAATAAGCAGCAATGATCCTTTAGAATGATCACTTTAACTGGCCCCTGAACTTCACATGTCCGCACTAAATCTTCCATAATTTTTTATTTAGATTTCAGAATTATATGAATCCAATGCCCACGTTAAGCTAGCTCAATTTTCTATATTTTGACAAAACTTGAGACATAAATAGATATAACAAAGCATCCAAGCAATCCAATCCATCTCGAACTGCGTGATGCCATACATTATTTTTCATTTATAAGCTTTTGCTCAATGAACACCAATGATAGGTTTAGAATAATCATATTAACTGGCCAATCAACTTGGCATGTCCACATTAAATCGTCCGTAACTTTTGACTTAGAGCTCAGAATGACACGAATCCAATACCCACTTTAAGGTACATCAATTTCCTATATTTTGAAAAAAATTTGAGACAGAAATAGAGAACTTAAACTGTCCAACTAATCCAATCTATCCAAACTACTTGATGCCATGCTTTATGCTTCATTTATAAGCCTTTACTTAATGAGCACCAATGATCAATTTAGAATGATCATTTTAACTCGCCGATCAACTTGACATGTCTGCACTAAATTGTCTGTAACTTTTGATTTAGAGCTTAGAAACACAAGAATCCAATACCTACGATAAGCTAGCTCAATTCTGTATAGTGTAACAAAATTTGATAAAAATTAGATACGACAAAGCTTCCAACTAATCCAATCTATCCAAAACTGTGTGATGCCATGCATTATGCTCCATTTATAAGCCATTACCCATGAGCACCAATGATCATTTTGGAATGATCACTTTAACTGGCCGTTCACCTTGACATGTCTGCACTAAATCGTCCCTAACTTTTGATTTAGAGCAAAGAATAACACAAATCCAATGCCAACTTTAAGTTAGCTCAGAATTTTGATATTGTGACAAAATTTAAAACCGAAATAGATACGACAACGCGTCCAAGTAATCCAATCCATCCCAAAATGTGTTATGCCACGCATTATTCTTCATTTATAAGGTTTTACTCAATGAGCACCAACGAACAGTTTAGAATGATTATTTTAACTTGCTGATCAACTTGACATGTCTGCACTATATCGTCCATAACTTTTGATTTATAGTTCAGAATGATGCGAATCAATTTCCCACGTTAAGCTAGCTGAAATTTCTATAGTGTAATAAAATTTGAGACATAAATAGATACACAAAAGCAGTGAAGTGATCCAATCTATCCAAAACTGTGTGATGCCATGCATTATGCTCCATTTATAAGCATTTACTCAATGAGCACCAATGATTAGTTTAGAATGATCACGTTAACTGGCCGTTCAACTTGACATATCCGCACTAAATGGTCTGTAACTTTTGACTTAGAGCTCAAAAATGACACGAATCCAATGCCCACGGTAAGCTAGCTCAATTTTTTATATTGTGACAAAATTTGATAAATAAATAGATACGACAAAACGTTCAAGTAATCCAGTCCATCAAAAATTGCGTGATGCCATCCATTATTCTTCATTTATAAGAATTTTATCAATGAGCACCAATGATCAGTTTAGAATAATCATTTTAACTGGCCAATCAACTTGACATGATCGCACTAAATCGTCCGTAACTTTTTGATTTAGAGCTCAGAATGACACGAATCATATGCCCAAGTTAAGCTAGCTCAATTTTCTACATTGTGAAAAAATTTGAAACAGAAATAGATACGACAAAGCGTCCAAGTTATCCAGTCCATTCCAAACTGCGTGATGCCATGCATTATTCTTCATTTATAAGTGTTTAATCAATGAGCACCAATGATCAGTTTAAAATGATAATTTTAACTTGCCACTCAACTTAACTTGTCCGCACTAAATCGTCCATAACTTTTTATTTAGAGTTGAGAATGACACGAATCCAATGCCCACATTAAGCAAGCTCAATTTTCTATATTTTGACAAAATTTGAGTCAGAATTAGAGACGACAAAGTGTCCAAGTAATCCAGTCTATCCAAACTACTTGATGCCATGCTTTATGCTTCATTTATAAGCCTTTTCTTAATTTTCTTTATTGTGACAAAATTTGAGACAAAAATAGATACGACAAAGCATCTAAGTAATCCAGTCATCCCAAGCTGTGTGATGCCATGCATTATTCTTCATTTATAAGAATTTACTGAATGAGCACCAATGATCAGTTTCGAATGATCATTTTAATTGGCCGATCAACTTGACATGTCTCCACTAAATCGTCCATAACTTTTGATTTGTAGCTCAGAATGACATGAATCCAATGCCCCACATTAATCTAGTTCAATATTCTATATTGTGACAAAATTTGAGATATAAATAGATACGGCAAAGCGTCCAAGTAGTCTAATCTATACAAACTACTTGATGCCATGCTTTATGCTTCATTTATAAAGCTTTACTTCATGAGCACCAATGATCAGTTTAGAATGTTCATTTTAACTCGCCAATCAACTTGACATATCTACACTAAATCGTCTGTAACTTTTGATTTAGAGCTCAGAAACACACGAATCCAATGCCCACGTTAAGCTATCTCAATTTTCTATAGTGCAACAAAGTTTGATACCAAAATAGATACGACAGTGTCCAAATAATCCAATCTATCCAAAACATTGTGATGCCATGCATTATGCTCCATTTATCAGTCTTTACTCATGAGCACCAATGATAAGTTTGGAATGATCACTTTAACTGGCCGATCAACTTGACATGTCCACACTAACTCGTCCGTAACTTTTGATTTAGAGCTCTGAATGACGCGAATCCAATGCCCACTTTAAGCTACCTCAAAATTTCTATATTGTGACAACATTTGAGACTGAAATAGATACGACAAAGCGTACAAGTAATCCAATCAATCTTAAATTCAGTGATGCAATGCATTATGCCTCATTTATAAATCTTTACTCAATGAGCACCAATGAGCAATTTAAAATAATCATATTAACTGGCCGATAAACTTGACATGTCCAAACTAAATAGTCCATAAATTTTGATTTAGAGCTCAGAACGAAACGAATCCAATCCCCACATTTAGCTAGCTCAGTTTTCTATATTGTGGCAAAATTTGAGACAAAACTAGATACGAAAAAGAGTCCAAGTAATCATAACTATCTGAAACTGCGTGATGCGATGCATTATGCCTCATTTATAAGTCTTTACTTAATGAGCACCAATAATCAGTTTAGAATAATCATATTAACTGTCTGATCAATTTGACATGTCCACACTAAATAGTCTATA
The DNA here is from genome assembly GCA_018901945.1 of Pugionium dolabratum. Taxonomy (NCBI): domain Eukaryota; kingdom Viridiplantae; phylum Streptophyta; class Magnoliopsida; order Brassicales; family Brassicaceae; genus Pugionium; species Pugionium dolabratum. The sequence goes on along the minus strand of JAEVFF010000824.1, from coordinate 73,351 downwards.
ACTTTTGATTTAGAGCTCAGAACGAAACGAATCCAATTCCACTTTATGCTAGCTCAATTTCTATATTGTGACAAAATTTGAGAAATAAATAGATAAGACAAAGCCTTCAAGTAATCCAGTCCATCCCACACTTCGTGACGCCATGCATTATTTTTAATTTATAAGCTTTTGCTCAATGAGCACCAATGATCAGTTTAGGATAATCATATTATCTGGCTGATCAACTTGACATGTCCAAACTAAATCGTCCGTAACTTTTGATTTAGACCTCTGAATGACACGAATCCAATGCCCATTTTAAGCTAGCTCAAAATTTCAATATTGTGACAAAATTATAGACAGAAATAGATATGACAAAGCGTCCAAGAAATCCAGTCCATCCCAAACTGCGTGGTGCCATGCATTATTTTTCATTTATAAGTTTTTACTCAATGAGCACCAACGATCAGTTTAGAATGATCATTTTAATTGGCCAATCAACTTGACATATATGCACTATATCGTCCATATCTTTTGATTTATAGCTCAGAATAACATTAATCAATTGCCCACGTTATGCTCGCTCAAATTTCTATAGTTTAACATAATTTGAGACATAAATACATACTACAAGGCGTCCATGTAATCCAATCTATCCAAAACTCTTTGATGCCATGCATTATGCTCGATTTATAAGCATTTACTCAATGAGCACCAATGATTAGTTTAGAATGATCATTTTAACTGGTCGCTCAACTTGACATGTCCACTGTAAATCGTCCGTAACTTTTGATTCAGAGCCTAGAATGACACGAATCTAATACCCATTTTAAGCTAGCACAATTTTCTATATTGTGAAAAATATGAGAAATAAATAGATACGACGAAGCTTTCAGGTAATCCAGTCAATACCAAACTGCGAGATGGCATGCATTATTCTTCACCTATAATCGTTTACTCAATGAGCACCAGTGATCAGTTTAGAATAATCATATTAACTGGCTGATCAACTTGACATGTACACACTAATTAGTTTGTAACTTTTGATTTAGAGGTCTGAATGAAACGAATCCAATCCCCACTTTAAGCTAGGTCAATGTTCTAAATTGTGGAAAAATTTGAGACATAACTAGATATGAAAATGCATCAAGGTAATCCAATCTATCTGAAACTGCATGATGCGATGCAGTATGCCTCATTAATAAGTCTTTACTCAATGAGCACCAGTGATCAGCTTAGAATAATCATATTAACTGGCCGATCAACTTGACATGTCCACACTAAATAGTCTGTACCTTTTAATAGAGCTTATAATGAAACAAATCCAATCCCCACTTTAAGCTTGTTCAATTTTTTATATTGTGACAAAATTTGAAAAATAAATAGATACGACAAAGCATACATGCCATCCCAAACAGCGTGATGCCATGCATTATTTTTCATTTATAAGCTTTTGCTCAATGAGGAGCAATGATTAGTTTAGAATAATCATATTAACTGACCGACCAACTTTACATGTTGACAAAAATCGTCCGTAACTTTTGACTTAGAGCTCAGAATGACACGAATCCAATGCCCCCATTAAGCAAGGTCAAGTTTCTATATTTTGACAAAATTTGAGACAGAAATAAAGACTTAAAAGTGTCCAAGTAATCCAATCTATCCAAAGTACTTGATGCCATACTTTATGCTTCATTTATAAGCCTTTACTTAACGAGTAGCAATGATCTGTTTACAATGATCAATTTAACTGGCCACTCAATTTAAATCTTCCGTAACTTTTGATTTAGATTTCAGAATGATACGAATCCAATGCCCACATTAAGCTAGTTAAATTTTCTATATATTGACAAAACTTGAGACAGAAATAGATATAACCAAGCATCCAAGCAATCCAAACCGTCCCGAACTGGGTGATGCCATGCATTATTTTTCATTTATAAGCTTTTGCTCAATGAACACCAATGATCAGTTTAGAATAATCATATTAACTGGCCAATCAACTTCACATGTGCACACTAAATCGTCCGTAACTTTTGACTTAGAGCTCAAAATGACAGGAATCCAATACCCACTTTAAGGTAGCTCAATTTTCTATATTTTGAAAAAATTTGAGACAGAAATAGAGAACTCAAACTGTCCAAGTAATCCAATCTATCCAAACTACTGATGCCATGCTTTACGCTTCATTTATAAGCCTTTACTTACTGAGCACCAATGATCAATTTAGAATGATGATTTTAACTCGCCGATCAACTTGACATATCTACACTAAATCGTCTGTAACTTTTGATTTATAATCAGAAACACAAGAATCCAATACCTACGATAAGCTAGCTCTATTCTCTATAGTGTAACAAAATTTGATACAAAAATAGATAGGACAAAGCATCCAACTAATCCAATCTATCCAAATATGTGTGATGCCATGCATTATGCTCCATTTATAAGCTTTTTCTCATGAGCACCAATGATCATTTTGGAATGATCACTTTAACTGGCCGATCACCTTGACATGTATGAACTAAATTGTGCGTAAATTTTTATTTAGAGCTCAGAATGAGACGAATCCAATGCCCACTTTAAGCTAGCTCAAAATTTCTATATTGTGACAAAATTAAAGACCGAAATAGATACGACAAAGCACTGAAGTAATCCAATCTATCTAAAACTGTGTGATACCATGCATTATGCTCCATTTATAAGCATTTACTCAATGAGCACCAATGATTAGTTTAGAATGATCACGTTAACTGGCCGATCAACTTGACATATCCACACTAAATGGTCCGTAAATTTTGATTTAGAGCTCAAAATGAAACGAATCCAATGCCCATGTTAAGCTAGCTCAATTTTGTATATTGTGAAAAAATTTGAGAAATAAATAGATACGACAAAGCGTTCAAGTAATCCAGTCCATGAAAAATTGTGTGATGCCATCCATTATTCTTCATTTATAAGCGTTTAATCAATGAGCACCAATGATCAGTTTAGAATAATCATTTTAACTGGCCGATCAACTTGACATGTTTGTACTAAATCGTCCATAACTTTTGATTTGTATATTAGAATGACACGAATCCAATACCCACATTAAACTATTTCAGTTTTCTATATTGTGGCAAAATTTGAGACATAACTAGATACGGAAAAGCATCTAAGTAGTCCAATCTATCTGGAACTCTGCGATGCCAAGCATTATGCTTCATTTATAAGTCTTTATTCAATGAAAATCAATGATCAGTTTAGAATAATCATATTAACTGGCCGATCAACTTAACATGTCCACACTATATCGTTCGTAACTTTTGATTTAGAGCTCAGAATGAAACGAAACCAATCCCCACTTTAATCTAACTCAATTTTCTATATTGTGACAACATTTGAAAAATAAATAGATAAGACAAAACGTCCAATTAATCCAGTCCATCCCAAACTACGTGATGCTATACATTATTCTTCATTTATAATAATTTACTCAATGAGCATCAATGATTAGTTTAGAATTATAATTTTTACTGGCCGATCAACGTAACATGTCTACACTAAATCGTCTATATAACTTTTGATTTGTAGCTCAGAATTACACGAATCCAATGCTCACATTAAGCTATTTCAATTCTATTTTGACAAAATTTGAGACAGAAATAGATACGACAAAGCATCCAAGTAATCCAATCCATCCCAAACTGCGTGATGGCATGCTTTATGCTTCATTTTTAAGCCATTACTTAATGAGCACCAATGATCTGTTTTGAATGATCTATTTAACTGGCCACTCAACTTGACACGTCTGTACTAAATCGTCTGTAACTTTTGATTTAAAGCTAATTCAATTTTCTATATTGTGACAAATTTTGAGACATAACTAGATACGACAAAGCGTCCAAGTAATCCAATATATCCCAAAGTGCGTGATGCCATACCTTATCCTTCATTTATAAGCCTTTACTCAATCAACACCAATGATCAGTTCAGAATGATCAGTTTAACTGGACGATCAACTTGACATGTCTACACTAAAGCGTCCATAACTTTTGATTTAGAGCTCAGAATGACACGAATCCAATGCCCACTTTTACGTAGCTCAAAATTTATATATTGTGAAAAAATTTGAGACTTAAATAGATACCACAAAGCGTCCAAGTAATCCAATCTATCCAAAATTGTGTGATGCCATGCGTTATGCTTCATTGATAAGCCTTTACTTAATGAGCACCAATGATCAGTTTAGAATGATCCCTTTAACTGGCCGATCAACTTGACATGTCCGCGCTAAATTGTCCATAACTTTTGATTTAGATATCATAATGACACGAATCTAATGCCCACGTTAAGCTAGCTCAATTTTCTATATTGTGACAAAATTCTAGAAAGACATAGATACGACAAAGCGTACAAGTAATCCACTCCTTCCCGAATTGCTTGATGCCATGCATTATTTTTCATTTATAAGTTTTTACTCAATGAGCACCAATGATCAGTTTAGAATGATTATTTTAATTGGCCGATCAGCTTTTTCATGTCTGCACTAAATCGTCCATAACTTTTGATTTATATATCAGAATGACACGAATCTAATGCCCATATTTAGCTAGATCAATTTTCTACATTGTGGCAAAATTTGAAACATAACTATAGACGACAAAGCGTGCAATTAATCCAATCTATCCCAAACTGTGTGATGTCATGCTTTATGCGTCATTTATAAGCCTTTACTTAATGAGAACCAATGATCAGTTTAGAATTGTCATTTCAACTCACCGATAACCTTGACATGTCTGCCTTAAATCGTTCGTTACTTTTGATTTAGAGCTCAGAAACAGACGAATCCAATGCCCGCGTTAACCTAGCTCAATTTTTTATAGTGTATCAAAATTTGAGATAGAAAAAGATATGACAAAGCGTCCAAGTAATCCAGTCCATCCCAAACTGCGTGATGCCATGCATTATTCTTCATTTAAAAGCTTTTCCTCAATGAGAACCAACGATCAGTTTAGAATGATCATTTTAACTGGCCGATCAACTTGACATGTATGCACTAAATCGTCCATAGATTTTTATTTATATCTCAAAATGAGACGAATCCAATGCCCACATTAAACTAGTTCAATTTTCTATGTTATGACAAAATTTGAAACAGAACTAGATACGACAAAACGTCCAAATAATCCAATCTATCCCAAATTGCGTGACGCCATGCTTCATGTCTCATTTATAAGCCTTTACTTAATGAGCACCAATGATCAGTTTAGAATGATCATTTTAGCTCGCGGTTCAACTTGACATGTCTGCACTAAATCGTTTGTAAATTTTGATTTGGAGCTCAGAAACACACGAATCCAATGCCCACGTTAAGGTAGCTCAATTTTCTATAGTGTAACAAAATTTGAGAGAGAAATAGATACGACACAGTGTCCAAGAAATCCAGTCCATCGCAAACTGCGTGATGCCACGCATTATTCTTCATTTATAAGCTTTAACTCAATGAGAACCAACAATCAGTTTAGAATGATCATTTTAACTGACCGATCAACTTGAAATGTCTGTACTACATCGTCTATAACTTTTGATTTGTAGCTCAGAATGACACGAATCCAATGCCCACATTAAGCTAGTTCAATTTCCTATATTGTGAAAAAATTTGAGACAAAATAAGATACGACATAGCATCCAAGTAATCCAACCCATCCGAAACTGCGTGATGCCATGCATAACTTTTCATTTATAAGCTATTACTCAATGAGCATCAATGACCAGTTTAGAATGATCATTTTAACTGGCCGATCAACTTGACATTTCTGCACTAATCCGTTTGCCCTAAATCATCTGTAACTTTTGATTTACAGCTCAGAAACACACCAATCCAATGGCCACATTAAGCTATCTCAATTTTCTATTGTGTAACAAAATTTGATAAGGAAGTAGATACGACAAAGCATTCAAGTAATCCAATCCATCCGAAACTGCGCGATGCCATGCATTATTTTTCATTTATAAGCCTTTACTCAATGGGCACCAATGATAAGTTTAGAATGATCATTTTAACAGGCTGATCAACTTGTCATGTCGCACTAAATCGTCCGCACTAAATCGTCCGTAACTTTTAATTTAAAGCTCCGAAACGCACGAATCCAATGCCCACGTTAAGCTAGATCAATTTTATGTACTGTATAAGACAAAGCGTCCAAGTAATCCAATCTATCTAAAACTGTGTGATGCCATGCATTATGCTTGATTTATAAGCCTTTACTCAATCACCACCAATGATCAGTTCAGAATGATCACTTTAACTGACCATTCAAGCTGACATGTCCGCACTAAATCGTCCATAACTTTTGATTTAGAGGTCAGAATGACACGAATCCAATGCCCACGTTAAGCTAGCTCCATTTTCTTTATTGTGGGAAACATAGAAATAGATACGACAAAGCATCCAATTAATCCAGTCTATCCCAAACTGTGTCATGCCATGCATTATTCTTCATTTATAAGCTTTTACCCAATGAGCACCAATGATCAGTTTAAAATAATCATTTTAACTGGGCAATCAACTTGTCATGTTTGAAGTAAATCGTACATAACTTTTTATTTATAGCTCAGAATGACACGAATCCAATGCACACACTAAGCTAGTTCAATTATCTATATTGTGACAAAATTTAAGGGAGAATTCGATACGACAAAGCGACCAAGTAGTCCAATCTTTCCCAAAGTGTGTGTTGCCATGCATAATGCTTCATTTATAAGCCTTTACTCAATCAGCACCAATTATCAGTTTAGAATTATCACTTTAACTCGTCGATCAACTTGACATTTCCGCACTAAATTGTCTGTAACTTTTCATTTAGAGCTAGGAATGACACGAATCAAATGCCCACGTTTAGCTAGCTCAATTTTCAGTATTATGACAAACTATGAGACAAAAGTAGAAACGACAAAGCGTCCAAGTAATCCAATCCTTCCAAAATTCCGTGATGCCATGCATTATTTTTCATTTATAAAGTTTTACCCAATGAGCACCAATGATCAATTTAGAATGATCATTTTAACTCGCCGATCAATTTGACATGTCTGCACTAAATCATCCATAACTTTTGATTTAGAGCTCTGAAACACACGAATCCAATGCCCATGTTAAGGTTGCTCAATTTTCTATAATGTAACAAAATTTGAGACAAAAATCGATACAAAAAAGGGTTCAAGTAATCCAGTCCTTCCCGAACTGCGTGATGCCACACATTATTCTTCATTTATAAGCTTTTACTCAATAAGCACCAATGATCAGTTTAGAATGATCACTTTAACTGGCCAATCCACTTGACATGTCCGCAAAATCGTCCGTAACTTTTGTTTAGAGTTTTGAATGACACGAATCCAATGCCCACATTAAGCTAGCTCAATTTTCTATGTTGTGACAAAATTTCGGACAGAAATAGATACTATAAAGCGTCCAAGTAATCCAATCTATCCCAAACTGTGTGACGTCATGTATTATTCTTTATTTATAATCTTATACTCAATGAGCACCAACGATCTGTTTAGAATGATCATTTTAACTGGCCAATCAACTTGACATGTCTGCACTATATCTTCCATAAGTTTTGATTTATAGCTCCGAATGCCACGAATCCAATGCCCACATTAAGCTAACTTGAAGTTGATCAACAGGACTATATACGACAAAGCGTCCTAGTAATCCAATCTATCCCAAACTGCGTGATGCCATACTTCATGCATCATTTATAAGCCATTACTTAATGAGCACCAATGATCATTCTAGAATGATCATTTTAGCTAGCCGATAAACTTGACATGTACGCACTAAATCATCTGTAACTTTTGATTCAGAGGTCAAAAACACACAAATCAATTGCACACATTAAGCTAGCTCAATTTTCCAAGTAATCCAATCCATCCCAAACTACGTGACGCCATGAATTATTCTTCATTTATAAGCTTTTACTCAATGAACACCAATGATCAGTTTATAATGAACATTTTAACTGGTTGTTCAACTTTACATGTATACACTATATTGTCCATAACTTTTGATATATATGTCAGAATTACAAGAATCAATTTTCCACATTAAGCTAGTTCAATTTTCTATAATGTGGTAAAATTTGAAACAGAACTAGATACAACAAAGCGTCCATATAAGCTTTTCATTTATAAGCTTTTCATTTGTAACTTTTGATTTCGGGCTACGAATGACAAGAATCCAATGCCCATATTAAGCTAGCACTATTTTTATATTTTGACTAAACTTGAAACAGAAGAGACGACGAACCGTCCAAGTAATCAAATCTATCCAAACTCCTTAATGCCATCCATTATGCTTCATTTATAAGCCTTAGCTTAATCAACACCAATGATCAGTTTAGAATAATCACCTTAACTGACCACACAATTTGACATGTCCGCACTAAATCGTCCGTAACTTTTGATTTAGAGCTGAGAATGACATGAATCCAATGCCCACTTTAAGCTAGCTCAATTTTCTATATTGTACCAGAATTTGAGACATAAATAGAGACGGCGAAGCGTCCAAGTAATCCAATCTATCCCAAACTGCGTGATACCATACAATATGCTTCATTTATAAGCCTTTACTCAATAAGCACCAATGATCAGTTTCGAATGATCACTTTAACTGGCGATCAACTTGACATATCCACACTAAATCATTTGGAAGTTTTGATTTAAACGTCCGAATGAGACGAATCCAATGCCCACGTTAAGGTAGCTCAATTTTCTATATTTTGACAAAATTTAAGATAGAAATAGAGATGCCAAAGCATCCCAGTAAACTAATCTATCCCAAAATGCGTGATGACATTATTGACATAGGAAAATCAAATAAGACCTATCTTGACCTACAAGGCAAGTGTGAGCACGAAAATTCAGTTTGAATAACAAGGGAAATGAAAAAGGATGGGTTATTATTAACCACATGGTTGAAATGGTTAAATAGCTACCTTGGGAGAAGAATCAAGGTGAAAAAGTCATGCCCATGCTGCACACAGTCTTGGCAACCACACCAAACAGTCATGCCCATGCTGCACACAGTCTTGGCAACCACACCAAACAGTCATGCCCATGCTGTCTCCTCTCTTCTCATTGGTTGTTGACAGGCTCCTCCTCTATTCAAACTCATCCACAAGTTTGAATTCGTTTTCTTTTGTGTTCACATTGTAAATCCTCTATAAAAGGGCTGTAAAGACTCAATGTATAATATACTCTTAGGAGATTCTTCTCCATAAGTCTAAGTCATTTCTCATTTTCTCATACTTCTCTTTGAGTTTTTCAGATTCAATTCTTCACATTTCTCCTCTATAATCTCAATATTCTTACATGGTATCAGAGCATAAGATCATTCTCTTATCTTTTCTACTCAAATCTCTCAGTTTCTAATCTAAAATTCTGTCAAAAATCTCTCAGTCTTTAGACTAAAAACTCACGGTTTCATTCAACCATAAAAGCTGCTTCCTTTGAGCTCTTCAAAGCCTAACAATGGAGGATACAGTTCAAATTAGTTCCAGCCTGAAACCTACGGTGATAGCAGTAGTTCTCAAAGGCTTGAACTACACATTATGGTCAAGAACCATCAAGACAGCCATTTGTGGCAAAGGACTTTGGAATCACATCTTGGAGGATAATACTCCATCTATAGATGATCCAAAGGAGAAGAAGGATGAGGCAACAAGAAAAGAAGAAGCTAGGTGGTTCCAAGAAGATCAATCAGTCCTTGGATTCCTCCAAAATTCATTGGACCCATCCATTCTTGAAGCTTATTCACATTGTGAAACTGCCAAGTCTCTTTGGGACACTCTCAAGAGGGTGTATGGGGATGTTTCAAACCTCAGCCGTGTGTATGAGGTTAAGAAGGCTCTCAATGATCTACACCAAGAGGATATGGAGTTCACAAAATTCCTGGGCAAGTTCCAGTCAACATGGTCCGAGCTTGACATGTTGAGACCAAGTTCTATGGATCCAAAGGTGCTTAATGAAAGGAAGGAACAAGACAAGATATTTGGGCTCCTTCTCAACCTAAATCCAGCCTTTAAGGATGTGATTAAGTCCATCCTGAGAGAGCCAAAACTCCCTAAGTCCATCCATAAGGTGTGCTCACGGATTCAAAGGGAGCAAGGCAACATTGGTTTGTTTGGTGGTAAAGGAGAACTAGTCATGGCCAACAAAAGCGTGTTTAAGCAAGAGGATAGGAAGAGTGTGATGTGTGAGCATTGTAAGAGGAATGGCCACATCAAGGACAAGTGCTGGATACTTCATCCTCATCTCAAGCCAAACCGGTTCAAGGATTCAAAGGCTAACATCTCTCAAATGGTTGCGACTGAACCGGCAAGTTCATCCAACCAAGGAGGGGAGCTAGCTATGAATGTATCCATGGAGTATGTTAAGAAGAGTGACTTGGAGGATCTCATCAAGGCCTATGCCTCAAAACTCTCCGGTATCGCACTCTACTCCCATAAATCGCTTGATAAACCAGATCATAAGTTGGTAGTGGATTCAGGTGCTTCTCACCATATGATTAGCAATGCTAGGTTGTTAAAGAACATTGAACCATGTCTAGGACAAGTAACTATAGCTGATGGTAAGGGTATTCCAATTGAAGGAACCGGAAAATTAAGACTATTTGACAAAGAAACTAATGCATTCTTTGTACCTAAATTTAAGTCTAATCTAGTTTCTGTCAAAAAGGCTACTAAAGACCTCAATTGCAATGTTACATTTGGGCCTAACAATGTTTACTTTCAGGATATTAAGAGTGGTAAGATACTTGGAGGTGGTGTAACTCAAGATGAGCTCTATGTTCTTGAAGACCCTCCAAGCAATTTGGATTCCTTAGCTTTCAAATCCTGTGTTTTTGCTAATAAAGATGTCTTATGGCATGCTAGATTAGGACATCCTCATGCTCGTGCTTTAAGCTTAATAATTCCTAATGTCGCTTATGATCACTCAGTTTGTGAGGCTTGTATCCTTGGCAAACATTGTCGTGTTGTTTTCCCTAAATCATCTACAATTTATGAGCATTGCTTTGATTTAGTACATTCCGATGTTTGGACCTCACCTTGCATGTCTAGAGATAGGAATAAATACTTTGTGCCCTTTATAGATGAGAAATCGAAATATACATGGGTTACATTACTTCCATCTAAAGATAGGGTTTATGAGGCANTGTTTACTTTCAGGATATTAAGAGTGGTAAAATACTTGGAGGTGGTGTAACTCAAGATGAGCTCTATGTTCTTGAAGACCCTCCAAGCAATTTGGATTCCTTAGCTTTCAAATCCTGTGTTTTTGCTAATAAAGATGTCTTAATGGCATGCTAGATTAGGACATCCTCATGCTCGTGCTTTAAGCTTAATAATTCCTAATGTCGCTTATGATCACTCAGTTTGTGAGGCTTGTATCCTTGGCAAACATTGTCGTGTTGTTTTCCTTAAATCATCTACAATTTATGAGCATTGCTTTGATTTAGTACATTCCGATGTTTGGACCTCACCTTACATGTCTAGAGATAGGAATAAATACTTTGTGACCTTTATAGATGAGAAATCGAAATATACATGGGTTATATTACTTCCATCTAAAGATAGGGTTTATGAGGCATTTATAAACTTTCATAATTATGTTACTAATCAATTCAATGCCAAGATCAAAGTGTTAAGATCAGATAATGGAGGGAATACACAAGTCAAAGATTCAAAGCTCATCTAAACAAACATGGAATACTACATCAAACTAGCTGTCCACACACACCACAACAAAATGGAGTTGCTGAAAGGAAGAACCGACACTTAATGGAAGTAGCAATATCCATGATGTTTCATACCAATGTTCCTAAAAGTTTTTTGGGAGATGCAGTCTTGGTTGCTTGCTACCTCATCAATCGGATTCCAACCAAAGTCTTGCAAGATATATCCCCATTTGAGGTACTCAATAAAACTAAACCCTCCATTGATCATTTACGTGTATTTGGGTGTGTGTGCTTTGTGTATGTTCCAGGTGATCTAAGAAACAGGTTGGAGGCAAAGAGCATCAAGTGTATGTTCCTTGGATATTCGACAACACAAAAGGGTTATAAGTGCTATGATCCGAGCAACAACAGGACATATGTGTCTAGAGATGTCAAGTTCATAGAAGAAAAAGCTATTATGATCAGAAAGATTGGGAAGGATTGAAGGATCTCTCAAGGTCACCTTCTGATTTGGCTACGAGTTTGAGGTTTCTCTTGAATCATTTGGGGAATGATCTGCCAAAGGATTCAAGACACGAAGAAACAAGAACCTTAAGTAGTTCACAAGATACCCAAGAGAATGAACAAGGGGTGGTAACTCAAGAACCAACTCCAATCCAAGAAAAAGCTATGGCCCAAAATCAAGAACAAGACGACTTGGAAGTGGGTATAGAGGAACCTATTCACCAAATGGAAGAGGAAACGGTTTTAGAGGAGGCTGCACCACCTGTTCAGCATTTAAGGAGGAGTACTAGACTTAGGAAAGACCCGTCCAATTGGGTAAACACTAGGGTCTTCTACAACAACCAGGCCGTGGCTCATCCCATACAAGCTGTTTGTTCCCTTGACCTCTTGCCATCTAGTCATCAAGCATTCCTTGGAAAGATTGAACAAAGTCAGATTTGGAAAGATTGAACAAAGTCAGATTCCAAGGACTTATGAAGAAGCTGAGAGCAAGAAAGAATGGTTAGATGCAGTAAGAGATGAGAAGGGAGCTATGGAAAGAAATCATACATGGGATATACAAGAACTTCCCAAAGGCAAGAAGGCTGTGAGTTCCAAGTGGGTGTTCACCATCAAGTATAAAAGCAATGGGGACATAGAAAGGTACAAGGCACGTCTAGTTGCAAGAGGTTTTACTCAGACATATGGAGAGGACTATACTGATACATTTGCACCAGTGGCTAAGCTACACACTGTAAGGGTTGTTCTTTCACTAGCTACGAATCTGACTTGGGACTTATGGCAAATGGATGTCAAGAACGCATTCCTACAAGGAGAACTTGAAGAGGAAGTGTATATGACTCCACCACCAGGCCTTGAAGATTTTTGCAAAGAGGGACAGGTTCTAAGACTTAGGAAGGCAATATATGGGTTGAAGCAGTCACCAAGGGCCTGGTATCACAAATTAAGCTCCACACTTACTGATAATGGGTTTAGGAAATCCCATTCAGATCATACTTTGTTCACTCGTCAAAACTCCAAAGGAATCGTGGCGGTCTTGGTTTATGTGGATGACCTTATCATCACAGGAGATGATAAGGAAGGAATTCAGTCCACAAAGGCCTTCTTAAACAGATCATTTGACATCAAGGATCTTGGAGATTTGAAGTACTTCTTGGGTATTGAAGTGTGTCGGTCTCAAGAAGGGCTCTTTCTATCCCAAAGAAAGTATGCTCTTGATCTGTTGACAGACACGGGAAAGCTTGGTGCTAAACCAGCCAAAACTCCTCTTGAAGATGGCTAAAAGGTCAACGGAAAGGGGGAGAAAGCTGATGAGTTATTTAAGGATGTTTCTCAGTATAGGAGACTAGTTGGGAAGCTGATCTACCTCACCCTCACACGACCAGACTTGTGTGTTTGCTGTGAATCAAGTGAGTCAACATATGCAAAAGCCTACTGTATATCATTGGAGCATGGTAGAAAGGATCCTTAGATACATCAAAGGATCTCCTGGTCAAGGAATATGGATGGGCAAGAATGGGAACACTGAGATTGTCGGGTATTGTGATGCGGATTGGGCTGGTGATAGGGTGGATAGGAAATCAACCACTGGGTATTGCACCTTCGTTGGTGGGAACTTAGTCACTTGGAAGACTAAAGAAGCAGAAGGTGGTATCATGTTCTAGTGCTGAAGCAGAATATAGGGCTATGAGGAAGCTGACAAATGAAGTAACTTGGCTCAAAGCACTCTTGAAAGAATTCGGTATTGCACAACCAGGGCCAATTACCTTCCATTGTGATAATCAGGCAGCCATTCACATAGCTTCAAACTCAGTGTTTCACGAGAGGACCAAGCACATAGAGATCGACTGCCATAAGGTTAGGAAGAAAGTTCAAGATGGAACCATTCTGCCATGTTATACAAGGAGTGAAGACCAACTAGCTGACATCTTCACAAAGGCAGCAAGTCTCAAAGTTTGCAAGAACATCTTTAGCAAACTTGGGCTTGTTGATTTATCACACCCATGATCAAAGGTCTCCTAATCCAAGAGCAGCACACTCTTTTTCCCTTATTAAGGTTTTGTCCCAAGTGGTTTTCCTTAATAAGGTTTTTAATGAGGTGTTGCCTTGGGTTCCCAAGCTTAAGACTTTAGGGTGATTCCAAAGTCTTTAGCTTGAGGGGGAGTATTGACATAGGAAAATCAAATAAGACCTATCTTGACCTACAAGGCAAGTGTGAGCACGAAAATTCAGTTTGAATAACAAGGGAAATGAAAAAGGATGGGTTATTATTAACCATATGGTTGAAATGGTTAAATAGCTACCTTGGGAGAAGAATCAAGGTGAAAAAGTCATGCCCATGCTGCACACAGTCTTGGCAATCACACCAAACAGTCATACCCATGCTGCACACAGTCTTGGCAACCACACCAAACAGTCATGCCCATGCTGTCTCCTCTCTTCTCATTGGTTGTTGACAGGCTCCTCTTCTATTCAAACTCATCCACAAGTTTGAATTCGTTTTCTTTTGTGTTCACATTGTAAATCCTCTATAAAAGGGCTGTAAAGACTCAATGTATAATATACTCTTAGGAGATTCTTCTCCATAAGTCTAAGTCATTTCTCATTTTCTCATACTTCTCTTTGAGTTTTCAGATTCAATTCTTCACATTTCTCCTCTATAATCTCAATATTCTTACAGCCTTGAATCAAGGCCGTAACACGCGTGGGCTACTTGGAGAAGATTAGGCGAGAAACTTGGCCTTAGGCTTCTGGATGGGGATTTTTCTGGTGGGTATTAGATGGAGAGGTGAAGTGAACCACACGAGGTGTGATGAACCTCATGATAAATCACAACTTAAAAGCTAGGAGGGCTGGTCTCAACTAGGGTTCTAAGTGCAAGAGCTTTAAGAAAAAACTCTTAGGAAGAAAGTTCTATCTTTATTAATATCAAAAAGTTGACGAACTATAATGCTGAAGGAGCTTTATTAATATGCTCGGCAGCCTTGACCTTATAGGGTCGACTCAAAATAAAAATGGAAAAGTTACAAAAGTGCACAAGGAAAATTAAAAAAAGGAAATAACCCAAAAAGTACAACTACCTAAATTGTTCTTGACTCAAAAATGTAAAACTTACTATTCCTACCCTGCAAAATAGAAAAAGCAAGTATATAATTGAAAATTTACCCTTCTTACCTTTCGGCCAAGAAATGGAAGGTGGCCGACCTTGTGGCATGCACGCGCTCAACTCCTATTCTTGACTTGGAGTAGGGTTATGAATTGTTGGGCCCTGACCTCTTTTGCCACGAAAGCCCAAGTCTTAGTAGGGTTATGAATTGTTGGGCCCTGACCTCTTTTGCCACAAACACCCAAGTCTTTTCAGTCCTTTGTAATGTTGAGAAGCCTTTGGACTCTTCCTTGTGCTCTTGGCCCAATGCTCCTTGTCGATGATCTTCTAGGAGCTTGTCTATCCATAAACTGAACTTATGGAAGAATGCCCTTGTTCTGCTCCTTGTCATGGCTTCTTGTGGCACCATTGGTGTAGAGACTTCATCCAGGTTCATGTTTTGAAGCTGGTAGCTTAGTTGATTCGAGTCTCCTTGTGTAGATGTGGAAATGGTGGTGCAATCGGCTGAATCGGCTGGTTTGTGCGAGGACCTGGCCGAGTTGTCATCGGAGCCGGGCAGATTGATTTCTGAGCCGGCCGCATCACCAGTTGGGCCGGCAGTGTTGTTCACGTTGCCGCCAGTTGGGCCGGCAGTGTTGTTCACGTTGCCGCCAGTTGGGCCAAAGGTTTGGGCCTCTTCGCCAGAAAAGTTGGCCGGCCCGGCCCGGCTGATCATAGGGCAGGCGGTACTGCTTGGCCGGGAGGCGCGCCAAATGGCCCGGCTGTCTCGGGCAAGCATTCTTGTCGGCCATTCTGGTCTTCTGGCCGGCCAGACGATCTGATGCCCTCATCACTCTCCTAGGGCCTGGCTGGTTGTAATGGTCGAAGATGTGATCCATCCTTTTTTCCCAATCTAGATAGGCCTTGGGGTCTACTTTTCCTGCAAAACTAGGAGGTGTTAGCTTGACATCGTGACTGTTTACCAAATTCTAGGCGTAGTCATCTCCATCCTCATGATGTCTAGGGGGCATCCTTGGTCTCTGGTGATGACTATAGGGCTCGTAGCCATTTCCCTCTGCTTCTGGTTGCCGTTGAGGTCCTCTCGGTCTAGGGTGATAGCCGTAAAGCTGTTGGTCCTTATCTCAATCTGGCTGGGATTCCTCCTATTTTGGCCGTGTACTAGGTATCAGGACCTTCATCAGGGTCTTGGTCAGCCCTCACGTGCTTTATGGCCTGGAATCTCACCGGCCTCTCCACGCGCTACAGCCTCTCGCCGATTGATGCGAGTTGTATTTGGAGGGTGGTGAACATAGCCATCATGGCCTAGATTGCATCTTGATTTTCTTCAGCCATCGTGTGCTGGTTTTAGGAGCTTAAGCTCTGATGCCAAAATGATACAAGTCTTGAATCAAGGCCGTAACACTCGCGGACAGGTTGGAGAAGATTAGGCGAGAAACTCAGCCTTAGGCTTCTGGATAGGGGTTTTCTGGTGGGTATCGGATGGAAAGGTAATTTGAACCACACGAGCGGTGATGAACCTCGTGATAAATCATAACTTAGAAGCTAGGAGGGCTGGTCTCAACTAGGATTCTAAGCGATAGAGTTTTAGGAGAAAAACTCGTAGGAAAAAGTTTTATCTTTATTAATAATCAAAAGTTGTCGAACTACAATGCTGAAGAAGCCTTATTAATATGCTCGGTAGCCTTGACCTCATAGGGTCGACCCAAAATAAAAATGAAAAATTTACAAAAGCGCATAAGGAAAATTACAAAAATGAAATAACCGAAAAAGGACAACTACCTAAATTGTTTTTGACTCAAAAATGGAAAACTACTAATTCCTACCCTGAAAAATAGAAAAGGCAAGTATATAATTGAAAACTTACCTTTCTTATCTTTCGGCCAAGAAATGGAAGGTGGTCGACCTTGTGGGTTGCACGCGCCTAGCTCCTAGTCTTCAACTTGGAGTAGGGTTACGAAATGTTGGGCGTTGACCACTTTTGCCATGAGAGCCCAAGTTTCTGGAGTCCTTTGCAATGTTGATAATCCTTTGGATCCTTCTTTGTACTCTTGGCCCAATGCTCCTTGTCGATGGTCTTCTAGGAGCTTGTCTACCCACAAGCTGAACTTGTGGAAGAGTATCCTTGTTCTTCTCCTTGTCATGGCTCCTGGTGGCACCACTGGTGTAGAGACTTCATCCAGGTTCATGCCTTGAAGTTGGTAGCTGAGTTGATGCGAGTCTCCTTGCGTAGAGGTGGTCATGGCTCCTGCAAATGTCTCAACGAGCAGTGAACTTTGTAGGAGAGTTTGATGGGTACTGAGGGTATCAAGCAGTAGGGAACGAATTCCAGCAAGGTCATAAGGAGATGAACTACATTGGGGGGGGGGGCTCAGGGTATCAGAAATGTTTCAATCAAAACAACCGAAGCCACCCAAATTTCTCCTACAGGAGTACCAACATGGAGGACCCTCAAGACTTAATGTGTCTTCCTTACAAGCCTCAAGAGCAAAGCTACCAGCCCTACAGGCCTCCAACTCAAGGTTTCCAGCAAGAGTATGTGGCAAGACCCCAGTATCAGCCTTCTGGATTTCAACCAAAGATGGGATACAATCAGCATCAGCAACCTCTTTCACTCAATGCAACACCCGCACCTAAGACTATCCAAGAAGATGACACGAAAACACTATGCAAAAGATCTTAGAAGGCCAGGGAAAGGGAGCAATAGAGATGAGCAAGAAGATGGCTGAGGTCAACAGCAGGGTAGAAAATGCCTTTGGGGAGCTCAGCGCCAAGTATGAGCACCTCTCGTCTCATCTTAAGGCGCTGGACAGCCAGGCTGCACATATAGTTTCTTCTTCTTTTGCACCAAAAGGTAAACTCCCTGGTAAACCTGAAACAAACCCAAGGGTGTACTCTCAACCTATCACATTGAGAAGTGGGAAAGAGCTCCCACCTAGAGAGGGAACTGATAAGGTTCAAGAGGACGAACCCATTGAAGTAATCGAAGCCCCTGAGGTTGCTTATCCAGAAACGTCTGAAACGAAGAACAAGGTGGATGAGGAGACACCTCCTAAGACTAGTGCAGGAACAGGAGGAGAGGAAGCAGCATTCATACCACCCCCTTACAAGCCCAAGCTCCCTTTTCCAGGAAGGTTCAAAAAGCAGATTCTGGATAAGCAGTACAAGAAGTACAAGAACTTGATAAGCTCCGGTAACTTTTCCTTTCATGGACTTGGTGTTGAATTGCCTGATAGTGAACAAGCTGATCAAGAACGTGCTGGCTAAAAAAAGTATCCACGAGGAAAGGTTAGTGATGGTTAATCATGAATGTGATGCTATAATTCAGAGTTCTATGCCAAAGAAATTGCAGGATCCAGGGAGATTCACTTTGCCGTGCACTCTAGGGCCCCTATTATTCGGAAAGTGTCTAGTTGAACTTAGAGAAAGTTTGAGTTTGATGCCGTTGACAGTCTCCAAACGTCTCGGTCTTTCAAACATCAAGAAGACACATATCTCACTGGTGCTTACGGGCAGATCTATAAGATATCCAATATGAGTTCTAGAAGACTTGCCATTGAAGGTCGGAAACGTAGTAATCCCGACAGATTTTATCGTGTTGGAGATGGATAAGGAGCCTACCGATCTCATAATCCTTGGGAGACCTTTCTGGGCCACTGCTGGAGGTATCATTGACATGAAGAAGGGGATCATAAACCTCAACTTAGGGATAGCAAGTCTGAAGTTCAACATCATGGATGCGCTGAAGAAACCAACCATAGAAGGAAAGGTATTCTCTGTTGAAACTTTTGTAGAATGGGAGGAAAACCACCTAGAAGAGCTGGCCGTGGAAGACCCCCTGTAGATAGCACTCACAAGAGGCAGAGGAGGCTGTGTGATCATGAACGAGAAGGCCCTGGAATACGAGAATATGCTGGACTCGCAGCACACCGACAAGGTAACAGGCTGCTTGCTGGAGATGCTTAAGGAAGGAGTGGCTATAGAGTCAAGAGAGGCTAGAAATGGTAAGTCTAGAATTGAAGAGGATTGGAGTGAGCTCAAGGAACCAAATCTGGAGCTGAAACCACTACCGAGTGGGCTAAGTTATGAATTTCTTGGTCTTAATCATACGTACCCTGTGATAGTGAATGCTGATTTGAACATTGATGAAACTTCCATGCTTTTGAATGAATTGAAGAGGTATAGGAAATCCATAGGTTATTCACTAGATAACATCAAGGGTATAATTCCTTCTCTGTGCATGGATAGGATATATTTAGAGGATGAATCAAAGTCATCTATAGAACACCAATGTAGGCTAAACCTGAACCTTAACAAAGTAGTCAAGAAAGAGATTCTGAAATTGCTAAACTCAGGGATAATCTACCCCATTTTGGATAGTATTTGGATTTCCCCAGTTCATGTAGTTCCTAAGAAAGGGGGAATCACTGTTTTTAAGAATGAAAAAGATGAGTTGATCCCAACTAGGACTATAACTGGACATCGTATGTGCATTGATTACCGGAAGTTGAATGCATCTACTAGGAAAGACCACTTCCCTTTACCCTTCATTGATCAAATGCTAGAGAGGTTAGCTAATCACTCTTTTTACTGCTTCCTAGATGGGTATTCAGGTTTCTTTCAGATTCCTATCCATCCTCAAGATCCGGAGAAGATGACTTTAACATGCCCTTTTGGCACTTTTGCTTATCGAAAGATGCCATTTGGGTTGTGTAACGCACCAGCAACATTTCAGCGGTGTATGATGTCTATCTTCTCTGATATAATTGAAGACATAATGGAAGTATTCATGGATGATTTCTCTATTTATGGTGCTTTGTTTGGTGTGTGTCTTTCTAAATTTTTCAGGGTGCTTAAGCGGTGTGAACAAGCAAACCTCGTCCTCATGTGGGAGAAATATCATTCCATGGTACGGGAAGGAATTGTGTTAGGGCACAAGATATCTGCAAGTGGAATTGAGGTATACAAGGGAAAGATAGATGTCATGACAAATCTGAAAGCTCCAACCTCAGTCAAGGGAATCAGAAGTTTCTTGGGACATGTAGGGTTTTACCGAAGATTCATCAAGTACTTCTCCAGCATCGCTAGACCATTTACAAAAATTTTGTACAAAAATGTGGACTTTTTTTTATCAGAAGTGTCAGGATGCTTTTGACAGGCTCAAGGTGGCGTTGGTGAGTGCACCAATAGTGCAACCGCCTGATTGGGTTCTTCCTTTCGAGGTGATGTGTGATACAAGTGACTACGCAGTTGGAGCAATGCTAAGGGAAAGAAAGGACTGAAAGTTGCATGTTATCTACTATACCAGTAGAACACTTGATGATGCTCAGAAAAAGCACGCAACCACTGAGAAAAAGCTGCTGGCCATAGTGTTTGCATTCGAGAAGTTCAGATCATAGCTGGTTGGATCGAAGGTTATTGTGCACACGGATCATGCAACATTGCGATACCTTCTGTCCAGGAAAGACGCCAAACCGAGCCTGTTAAGGTGGATCCTGCTCCTGCAAGAATTCGACCTAGAGATTATAGACAAGAAAGGGATTGAAAATGGGGTAGCAAATCACTTGTCAAGGCTGAAAATCGACGAGTCAATACCAATCAACGATTCCCTACCAAAAGAGCAGGTAAATTTGATCAATACGGATTAGGGGTTGACTAAAATAATCAAGAAAACATTGGTGGAAATGAATCTTCCATGGTATACGGATCTGGTGAACTACTTAGCTACAGATAGAGAGCCTCCGAATCTCCAAGGTTATCAAAGGAAAAAGTTCTTCAAAGATGTCCAGCACTACTATTGGGATGAGCCATATCTATATAGGCAAGGGAAAAACAAGCTATTCAGGAGATGTCTATCAGAAGGAGAGGTGCCCGAGGTTCTATTCCACTGTCACATATCAGACAATAGAGGGTACTTTGCTACGTACAAGACAGTGGCGAAGGTACTTCAAGCGGGGTTTTGGTGGCCGACTATGTTCCATGACACCAACGAGTTCATCTCTAGGTGTGATCCTTGTTAGAGAAAAGGAAGCATTGGCAAAAGGAATGAGATGCCACAGAATCCTATTTTTGAAGTTGAGCTATTTGATTTTTGGGGTATCGATTTCATGGGACCATTCCCCTCTTCTTATGGGAATCAATACATTCTTGTGGCAGTTGAATACGTGTCTAAATGGGTGGAAACCATTGCCAGTGCAACGAATGATGCAAAGGTGGTTTTTAAACTGTTCAAGACGATCATCTTTCCAAGGTTTGGGGTTCCCAGGGTAGTGATAAGCGATGGAGGCACTCACTTCATCAACAAGGTCTTTGAAAACCTTTTGAACAAGCATGGAGTTAAACACAAGGTAACAACGCCTTATTCCTCAAACGTCGGGTCAGGTGGAAGTCTCAAATCACCAGATCAATGCCATACTGGAGAAGACGGTAGGGAAGACCAAGAAGGATTGGGCAGCAAAACTGGACGATGTTTTGTGGGCATACCGGACTGCATTCAAGACGCCCATTGGAACAATCCCATTCAACCTCCTGTATGGGAAATCTTGCCACCTTCCTGTGGAGCTTGAGTACAAGGCGCTTTGGAACCAATTTTCTGAACTTTGACATTAAGGTAGCCAATGAGAAACGTCTGATACAGCTGGAGGAACTCGAGGAGATCAGACAAGACGCATATGGAAGCTCTAGGATATACAAGGAAAAGACCAAGGTGTTTCACGACAAGAAGCTCATTAAGCGTATTTTTAAGGCTGGAGATCAAGTGCTACTGTTCAATTCACTGATGAAGATGTTTCCTGGGAAGCTCAAATTGAGGTGGTCAGGCGCCTTTGAGATTAAGGAGGTCCATCCCTACAGAGTGATCTTATTGGTCAGTCATTCAGGAGAAGCCTTACCTTGCTGGTGAACGGTAAACGTTGTAAGCCTTACCTTACTGGTGTGGTGATGAGGACATCAGGTCGTACATCCAGCCAGGAGACCAGACTGGCCGACCAGGAAGCTTGCCCGAGACAGCAGGACCATCTGGCGCGCCTGCCGAACCAGACAGTACCGCCGGACCCTCGACCTATAGGACCAGACCGGTCAACATCGCCGGCGGAGAGGCCCAAGCTTTCGGCACACTTGGTGGGGACGTGAATGACACCGCCGGTCCCCCTGATGACACCGCCGACTCCGGGATCAACTTGGCTGGTCCTGAAGTCATTCCGGCCAGTACCGCGCACAATCCAGCCGGTACAGGCCATCCAGCCGAGTACACGCACACTTCCACTTCTACACAAGAGGACTCGGACCAAATGAGCTACCAGCTTCAGGACATGCACTTAGAGGAAGTCTCAACACCAGTGGTACCTCAAGGAGCAATGACAAGAAGCAGATCAAGGGCGCTCTTCCACAAATTCAGCCTATGGGTCCACAAGCTACTAGAGGAAGATCGACTAAGGACAATGGGCCAAAAATACAAGGAAGAGTCCAATAGCTTCTCAACAACACAAGGGACATCAGAGACTTGGGCTTTAGTGGCAAGAGAGGTCAAGGCCCAGAAATTTGTAACCCTACTCCAAGTCGAAGACTAGGAGCAAGGCGCGTGCATGCCACAAGGACGGCCACCTTCCATTTCTTTGCCGTGAGGTGAGTTAAGGTAAGTTTACATTCGAATATATGCCTCTTTCTGTTTTGCAGGGTAGGATCTAGTTGCTTTACATTTTTGAGTTAAGAACATTTTAGGAATAGGTCCTTTTTCGGTTATGCACTTTTGTATCTTTTCCTTTTGTGCACTTTTGTAAACTTTCCTTTTTTCTTTATTTGTGTCGACCCTAGAAGGTCAAGCTGTCGAGCATATTAATAAGGCTCCTTCCAGCATTGTAGTTCGACAACCTTTTTGGTATTAATAAAGTGCGAATTTTCTTACAAGTTTTCTCTCTAAGAATCTTGTGCGCTTAGAACCTAGTTGAGACCAGCCCTCCTAGCTCTAAGTTTTTGATTTATCACGAGGTTCATCACCCCTCGTGTGGTTCACTTCACCCTTCCACCTTTTACCAACCAGAAAACCCCCATCCAGAAGCCTAAGGTTGAGTTTCTCACCTAATCTTCTACAAACAGCCCACGCGCATACATCCTTGAATCAAGGCTTCTATCATTTTGGTATCAGAGCTTAAAGCTCCTAAACCAGGTTGTTTCTATCCTTTTGATTGTCTTATTTCTAGTTCTTGCATTAGTTTAAGTCGTATTCAAGAAAAATCAAAAAAACAACATCAAACTCCAAACCGAGTGCATCTAGCCTCCTACGTGAATCACTAGGGTTTAGATTCACTTTTGCATTGTCTTTCACGTTTTCCTTTTTGTTTAATTCATATTTCCATTAATTTTAAGTTAAATTAAAAAGAAAAAGAAAAGAAAAGAAAAAGGAAAGAAAAGAGAATAGGAAAATACCAAAGATATTTCGAATTGGACAGCTAGCACAAGTTGTCTAGGAAGTTTCCTTTTTCTTGTAGTCGAATTTCCTTTCCTTAAGATTTTTCCTTTTTGCAATTTTTTCAACCCCATATAAAAAGAAAACCCTCCTAATAATTTAGGAGCACCCTAATTGTCTTCTTTCTTTGTAGCACACCATGGGAGAAGAGAATAGAGACGCAGCTAAAGCCATGATGGCCATGTTCACCACACTCCAAACACAACTCGCATCCATAGGCGAGAGGTTGGAGCGCGTGGAGAGACCAATCAGATTCCAGGCCATAAGGCACGTGAGAGCTGAGCCAGATCGTCCTGAGGGTCCTGAGTACCTTAGG
>JAEVFF010000824.1:0-41920 GCA_018901945.1 Pugionium dolabratum | reverse complement strand
ATGCACTTAGAAGAAGTCTCTACACCAGTGGTGCCTCAAGGAGCAATGACAAGAAGCATATCAAGGGCACCCTTCCACAAATTCAGCTTATGGGTCGACAAGCTACTAGAGGAAGATCGACTAAGGACAATGGGCCAAAAGTGCAAGGAAGAGTCCAATGGCTTCTCAACAACACAAGGGACATCAGAGACTTGGGCTTTAGTGGCAAGAGAGGTCAGGGCCCAAAGATTTTAACCCTACTCCAAGTCGAAGACTAGGAGCAAGGCGCGTGCATGCCACAAGGACGGCCACCTTCCATTTCTTGGCCGTGAGGTGAGTTAAGGTAAGTTTCAATTCGAATATATGCCTCTTTCTGTTTTGCAGGGTAGGATCTAGATGCTTTACATTTTTGAGTCAAGAACATTTTAGGAATAGGTCCTTTTTCGGTTATGCACTTTTGTATCTTTTCCTTTTGTGCACTTTTGTAAACTTTCCTTTTCTTTGTTTGAGTCGACCCTAGAAGGTCAAGCTGTCGAGCATATTAATAAGGCTCCTTCCAGCATTGTAGTTCGACAACCTTTTTGCTAATTAATAAAGATCGAATTTTCTTTACAAGTTATTCTCTCAAAGAAGCTTGTGCGCTTAGAACCTAGTTGAGACCAGCCCTCCTAGCTCTAAGTTTGTGATTTATCACGAGGTTCATCACCCCTCGTGTGGTTCACTTCACCCTTCCATCTTTTACCAACCAGAAAACCCCCATCCAGAAGCCTAAGGTTGAGTTTCTCACCTAATCTTCTACAAACAGCCCACGCGCATACATCCTTGAATCAAGGCTTCTATCATGTGGGGTTGGAGGACAGCACGTCGATCGCACTTCAGGATTCCCCACATGCCTAAGAATTGGTACTGTCAAGCTAGAGAAGTAAAACAAGTGTGCTTGGAAAGAATTCCTATGTTATCCTTGTACATAAAACTCTTTTTGTATGTTTTTTCCTTTTCTATTTTATTTGTTCATATGTGCTGGTGGTATATACTTTCAGGTGGAATGAGAGCGACTGAAGACAAATCGAGCATGGATGGAGGCCACCAGATCTCGGTAGGGCAAGTTCTGAAGAAGCTCCTAAGGAAACTGAGAAGAACCCCGGGATATGTATCCTCCGAGGAAGAAGAAGGAGACAGCAGTGCATAAGCTGAAGGCGAGACAGGAGAGGCGCCAGAGGAGGATAATGCCGGAGGCGGCAGGCGAGGTAGGAGAGTCGCCGCATGAGGAAAATGCTGAAGACGATGTGGACTACGCGAGGACAACAACGTGACTTATGAGTCACTGAAAGTGTACATGCGCCGGCCAAAAAGAAGGAAGGAGAAGCAAGCTCCTCTCGCCACTCACAGGTACCACACATGCCACTTGTAGATACATCACTTTCATTATTTTATTTTATTTTATTTTTCTTCTTCACTCACCTTCTTATTTTTCTTCTTCACGCACCTTCTTATTTTTCTTCTTCACTCACCTTCTTCATTCGATTTATTTTCTCACCGAGATGGTGAGAGACAAGTCCGGAGGAGGGGACACTGACGGTTATATTTGCATTATTTTGCATTGTACATATATTTATGCATTAGAAAATCATAAAAATTAAAAAACTCGAAAAAACATTTCATGCATTTACATTCCATGTGTTAGGATTGAGTGTAGAACCATGTAGGATTTCGTTGCATTTGCATATAGACCATGGTTAGACTGCCTCAACTAAGTTTCACACTAAGATTGGAACCCTTGCTAGGAGTACAATGATGCTTGCACCATTTCGAAACTTGAGAATCTTGCATTGTGCCATAACCTATTAGGTAGATCATTTTGGGAAATTAAAATGTGTGTGATTTGATGCTAACTCCGTAAATAAGAACTTGAACCGGATTTGAAATTATCTTACGTGCATCTTTATTAAGACTTGTTCATGGATACCGATATACACATTCGGGTTTTCTTTCACCTTTATACAACTATTTGTTAACCCGAATGGCCAAATCCCCTTCTTTGGGACGGTTAGACCACTTCCCAACGCAATCCTTTCCTTGAAGCCAACGTTACTCCTGTGTTAACCTTGTGTAAGGCCTTTTTACTAGAATGCTTACTTTGCAAAACATGTTGAGTTTTGAGAACGACAAGATTAGGACTTTACACTATAAGCTGAGCATAGGTTAGGACTTGGGTAGGCTTGCTAGGGTGTTTGAGTATGAGATAAAAAGAAAAAGAAAGAGAAAAGAAAATGAGAGAAACCCAAAAAGGGAGCATGTGGGGGTTGTGTATAAGAAAAAGGGGCATGAGAATCGGTTAATAAATGTAAAAGATAGCTCTAACTTTCAAAGTGAAAAAAAAATTCCTCTAAGAAAGTAAAGAAGGAACAAACCTAGATCAATTATCAAGAGTAGAGGAGAAAAGAAGAGTTATTCAAATGAGCCCAACTAATCACTACCCCCCTAGTGCCAAAAAAGAGAATTTCAAAGTGAGAAAAGAGAAGAAGGTAGCCAAAGAAAGCCTCGGAAGGGTAGATCATATAGGATGAGATTTGACTTGAGTTTGAGATAGAGAGTTTTGTGCTAGAACATGGGTAGATGAAAGTCTTGCCTTGTATGCATCATTATTTTTGACTCTTAGTGTTTTGCGAAAGTTACATTCCTTTTCGACAGAACCCTTGTGTTTAGTTGAACCACCTTACCTCACTTTAGAAACCATTTCTCGCTAGCCAATTGAACTTGTCGTGGTTGATGCATACAAAGATTCACGTGTGCTTTTAATTGAATGTTAAAGGCTTAGGGGATTTGATCGTGCATAACATGACTAGGGATTGATATCGTGGCACATACGAAAAGTACTAGGAAGTAGGCTCGACTCAAGTATTATAATACTCTTGGATAAGGATTCTAGGATTAGATCTTCGTGCGCGCTTTTGGTTAGGGGGTCCAGTTTTCAATCCTATTATTCGGTTTGTTTTTGCTTGTTTTCCTCAAGGACGAGTAAAAGGCAAGTTTGGGGGTATAGGTTACGACATGCATTTCTGCATATTGCATACCTTCTCGATGTTTTCAGGTACAACAAGAAGTTAGAAGTGATCAAGCACAGAAAAATGACCAAGGGATCAAGCACGGAAAAATGACCAAGGGATCACACCATGGGCGATCTCAGGCCCAACACCAAGATTTTACTGCCCAATCTCACCATGGCCGAACTACTAATGGGCCAATCTTATGCCAACTTAAGCCCAAAATGTCTTAAACCTATTTTACTTAACCGGTTTGTCCCGGGATTAATCCTAATTGTTAGGAATATTATATAAACCCTTTTAAAACACTTTTAACCTAAGTTTTTTTAAGTTTCTTATAGTTTTTGCCTCTCGACGTTTTTAGAGAGAGAGAGGAGATTGGTTTCAACCTTTGTTTTTGAACTCTTGGTTTTTAGTGTAGTATTTCTCTATCCTATCTCTTATCTTATGTTTAATTGCTTTTACTTCCTTATGCTTACTGTTTTTATGAATATGTTTGAGTAGTTTTCTGTATAGATTGTGGGTAAGGTAGATTAGGGGAATATAATATTGTCTTAGGGTTGTTTAGGTAGATTAGATGACAAATCTCTGATGTTTAGGGTGTACTTAATGCTAGGGATTGAAGTAGCTAATCAATGCTTAGATCGATTATGTTCTTCTCCCGAGAGGTGTAGACAGAATGTGTAGGTAGGCCTAAACACCCTTATTGCATCTTATCCAACGAGAGTTGATGTATAAGGCGATAGGTAGACAAGATTAGACTCGAACCCAATGATCACTAGGCGATAGATTGCTGTGCAAAAGACTTGTAGTCTATAGGCTAGTGAATGGGCTGTTGCCACGGCAATGGATCAGTCTACTAGATAGTGTTCTAAGTCTTAGGAAATTATCTAATCAAACTTGTAGAATCGTTAGTCAAAAAAGATTACCCCGAATCGAATGCATTGCCCACTGTCCATATTTCTTCTGTATTGAATTAACTCGTGTTTATTTTCTTTGTAATTAGATTATTATACAATCCAATCAAAAACCCATTTAGTATTTGCCTAGATTTAAGGGTTTCATGCATTCTTAGTGTGCTATTCTTACTTCTCTGTGGATTCGATACCCAACTACTACTCGATTTGCTCTGTAATTGGAGTTGTACTCGGGATTTAAAACTTAAAATCCCATCAAGAACTATAAGAAGTATAAGAGTCTGATCAGCTCAATCCTAGTAACCCTACCCTTCATGGATTTGGTATTGCATTGCCCAGTAGTGAAAAAATTGATTAAGGACGTGCTAGCAAATAGAAGAGTTCTTGAGGAAAGCATGGTGATGATTAACCATGAGTGCAGTGCTACCATCCATAATTCTATGCCCAAGAAACTGTAGAATCGGGGAAATTTCACCTTACCTTTTAATTTGGGGCCTTTTTTCTTTGGAAAGTGTTTGGTT
This sequence comes from Pugionium dolabratum, assembly GCA_018901945.1. Classification (NCBI taxonomy): domain Eukaryota; kingdom Viridiplantae; phylum Streptophyta; class Magnoliopsida; order Brassicales; family Brassicaceae; genus Pugionium; species Pugionium dolabratum. The sequence goes on along the minus strand of JAEVFF010000824.1, from coordinate 37,459 downwards.
GACGTTGAAGCAAATGTGAGTTTGATGCCGTTGACAGTCTCCAAAAAACTTGGCCTATCAAACTTCAAGAAAACTCGTATCTCATTTTTACTAGCAGGAATGTCTATAAGGTATCCTATAGGAATCTTGGAGGACTTGTCATTGAAGGTTAGAAACATGATAATCCTAACATATTTTATAATGCTAGAAATGGATAAACAAGCCAACCGATTCCATTATCCTTGGAGACCATTTTTGGCTAAATTTGGGGCGATCACTGATGTGAAAATATCAATGATCCCCCCAACATCATGGATGCAATAAAGAAACCAATACAGAAGGAAAGGTTTTTCTCTGTTGAGACATTTATAGATTGGAGGAGGACTATCTACAAGAGCTAAACATGGATGACCTCCTACAGATCGCAATCACAAAAGGGGGAGAAGCTCATGTGGTTGTGAATTAGAAGGCTCTAGAATATGAGAAGATTCTAGGCTCACAAACAACCTTCAAAGGAGCAAGCTGCTTGCTGGTGCTGCTTGAGGATGGAGAGGCTACGAAGTCTAGTAATGCTAGCAATGCTAAGTCTAGTGATGATGAAGACTAGAGTGAGCTCAAGGCACCAAAATTGGAGCTGAAACCACTTCTGAGTAGGATAAGGTATGAATTTATGGGTCCTAACTCAACGTATCCAGTGATAGTTAATGATGATTTGAATGTTGATGAGATATCCATGCTTTTGAGTGAACTGAAAAAGTATAGGAAGACTATAGGTTATTCACTAGATGACATCAAAAGTATAACTGTTTCTTTGTGTATGCATTGGATGTATCTAGAAGATGAATCAAATTCATCCATAGAGCACCAACGTAGGTTGAGTCCTAACCTTAAAGAAGTGGTTAAGAAAGAGATTCTAAAATTGCTTAACTATGGAATAATCTAACATATTTCAAATAGTAAATGGATTTTTCCAATTCATGTAGTTCCTAAGAAAAGAGGAAGCATTGTTGTTAAGAATGAAATAGATGAATTGATCCCCACTAGGACTATAACTGGACAACGCATGTGTATTGATTACGGTAAGTTGAATGCATCCACTAGGAGAGACCATTTTCATTACCTTTCATTGACCAAATGTTAGAAAGAATAGCTAACCACTCTTTCTACTGCTTTTTAGATGGATATTCAGATTTCTTTCATATCCCTATCCACCTTCAGGATCAGGAGAAAACGACTTTCACATGCCCCTATGGTACTTTTGCATGTCGAAAGACGCAGTTTGGGTTGTGTAACACACCATCTACTTTTCAGCGGTATATGATGTCTATTTTCTTTGATCTAATTTATGATATAATGGAAGTGTTCAGTACAAGAAAATAACCATTTTTTCACTCCGTTTTGCAACTACATCCGATGCGACCATTTTGATACCCATTTGCGACTATGCACTTGTAGTCGCAAATTAGTCACACTTATGGGACTAAATGTTGTAGTCGCATATTGGTCGCAAATTGCAACCAAATTGTGATCAATATGCGACCACATTGCGATTATGCGGTGTACACGCTTCATGGTCGTATTTTTAAGACCAATATGTGACTACGTGGTAGTAGCTTTGACGTAGTCGCATATTAGTCACATATTAGTCGCATATTAGTCGCATATTTTGCGGCCAACATGTGACCACTGAGTGAGCTGCACTTTAGTTTCAATGAGGTGGCTAAACACGATAATGTGGAACACATGTGCGAAGTAGTAGTAACTAAAAACAAGCAACCACACCACCGTAGTCGCAAAATAGTGACAAGATCTGATATATATATATATATATATATCCTTATGTTTCTCCTCTCATTTGTATAATCAAAAGTTAAAAAAGTGCAAATATGTAGGAAAATTACAATACTTCGAGGGAACGGATATACAAAAGAATTTATAATCAAACAAGAAATATATCGGTTGAATTTGCATAAAGGATGGAGTAGTTCATAAATTTTACAAGTAGTCAGCCAATAGCGTAAAATAATGGAGGTAATTCTTTTTCCGTCATTGTATTAATTGCGAAAATAATAAATTTCTCCGAAGACATAAAAATTCAAATCATCTGTATAGTCGAGAATTTATGCTAAATTATTATGTTTGGTATAAACATGGAGAAGAACTCTATATGGAGTTAGGAATGAGTCATTCTGATGGTATGAATAGAAATTAGGAAGGTACATGTGATAGTGAACAAATAGTAGGTATCTGTGATAATAGATATGTGAAAATGGTATAGATACATTTTGTGATATTACGACGATGAGTACTATAGTAACATTACAAGGAAGGCTTTAATAATATAAAAGACCTTAATTCAGACGTAAAAAATTTATCACCATTGTCACAAATTGGTTGTAAAAATAACGATGAAAGAGCGACCACATCGTATTGGAGGGAGTTGAAATTTCTGAAAATTTTCAACTCCCACCAAATTAAATGGTGGTCGCATTTTGGTCACTATTTTTGCAGCCAATTTGCAAAAACCAATTAATTTGGTGGGAGTTGAAATTTTTTGGGAATTTCAACTTCCTCCAAATTAAATGGTGGCAACAAATTGGTTGCTATTTTTCTGACCATGGCGGTTTATGACCACTTTGCGGTCCCCGTGTGGCTCTAAACATTTCTAATCTTTAAACATTTTCAATTTATATACAAATGGCAAGTTCCGGTAGATCGATGAGAGGTCGAGGTGGAAGAGAAACACAATTTTCCTCCGGTCGGATTTCATCGGCCTCGTCAAACCCATCAACTGTTGCAACTAGAGCAGCTTCCCACCTCCCCCCCCCCCACAATACACGTTCACTCCACACACCGTTCCAAAAACCGAACCTTCACACTGGTTTCAAGAACCGTTGGAACCAGAATAAGGGGAAATTTTGCCCCCGGATACTCAAACGAGGGAACAAACTATCATGGATAGTTTGTTACAAACCCCCCAGTCAGGAGCAATATTTGTTCGTTTTGTCTCCGATACCGTCACCAAGCACAACTTAGTAAAATAAATTTTTTAATTCACAAAAATAAAACTAAAATTATGTATTTGAAAATTAAATATTTAAATTTATTTTATTTAATATATTAGCTTTGATCGAGATAAAGGGGATATAATCCATGGAATTTAAAAAAGTTTAAAAATAAATTTAATGGCTCCTACTATAGTTAGACGATCATGCCAAAGGAATGCCAAAAAATATTTCATTGAATTTATCTTTTTTTTTAAAATATTTTTAATTATTATTTGTTTAAAATAAATGATTAATTTCATAATTTATAATTATAAAAAAATAAATTTTCAAGAAATCATATACCTGGAATCGTGTGATCACTTTGGTTATACGAAATAAGTTTGAAACCGTTTATTTTTGACGGATGAAAGGAATGGTGAGCATTGTTCACACAACCGACAAACGTCTGAAGTGGATATCTCTAAGTTTGTAAAAAATCATGACATACTACTAGGTCACACAGAGGCGAATGATAGGAGTAGTAATGCATGTAACAACCGTAAGTATTCTATAATGGCCTTGGTCCTCAATAAATATTTGTCGGAAAAAATCATATATATGAATTCAACAAGAAATGATAACTATTAATTTATAATTAAAAATTTTAATTTTTATTCAAATATTTATTTATTTATCATATTTAAATTATTTTTAGAAAAATGAATTTGGTCGACTAGTCTCTGTTGAAGAAGTTTTTATAAAAATGCATACATGGGCAGATGGGGGAAGTACGTCGACGATATGAAGGCAAAACAAATTGGTTAAACTTAGGAAAAAAATTGGAAGAAAAATGGTGTGATTTTTGACGTGGATCCTTGTGATACGTTTGATAGTACTTTACGTCGGTTAAAGCTCACTTTGCACACATCACTTCCATATATTGATCTCTTTATCCATTGTTATCATCAAAGCCAAGGTATGAACACTATGTTTATATACTATTCACTTTCTCCAGATTTTCATTCAAGGAACAATTTTCCATGGAAACTTTTCATTTTAGAGTCAAGATTGTTCTCTTATACTTGTGTTCATCAATTTTATCACTAATATCATGTTTCCTACAGAACAAATTGAGGTTGTTGAAATTTAGGGTTCTTGAGAAAATTTGGGAAATTGGGAATTTTGGTTCTTTGTTGATTTGGTTTGGAAAAACTAATTGTACTAGTGAATAGAAGATCTATGGAATTTGATTGCTCATAAGCTCAACATTTCTCAAAATTTGATAAATGGGCATTAAGGGATGAAATTAGGGATTTGGGAAGAAAAAGAACACTAAACTTGTATTTTTTACTCTCTTGAGTTTTGGCAAAACGAGCATAACGTTGAATTGGTCCATTATGGCAACTAGGATTGTGGATGACAGTGCAACTTTGATTTTGTAGGAAAATGGCTCCATCTGCTCCATCGGAAAGGGCGCTTCCACCTATAAAGCGCACGGAAAAGGTCAATTTGTACAACACAACAAAATAATAGCACCGCTACCGATAAGCCATAGAGGCAAATACCTCAAATCCATACAGCAGACATCTTTGCAAAGGTCGAGCGCACCGAAGAAGAGAAAAATACGCTCCAGGACCTCAACAATATCAAGGTTCCTAACCCACATGTTCCTGAGAGAAATGGTGTGTTTGATGATGTCAAAGGTTTGCTAGAACAAATGGGGATGAGGTAATTTGTGAGATGCCGGATGCTACTCTCTCCGGAAGTCACGGGACATTTCTTGGCAACAATGCAAATTTATTACTTGCTTCCGAGAAAGAAGACAGCCAGTGAAGCATATCTGAAGTTTAATGTGGCGTAGAACGAGTATTTCATCTCCATATATGACAGAGGCGATATCTACATTTTCCCAAAAGGGAATAGGATGCGCTTTCTGGACTTTAAAAACACCCAAGTATTATGGGGTATGATCGCACATAGCACGTACCGCGGAGGAGCATAAAAATGTCTAAAGTAAGAAACCCGATCCTGAGGGTTGGTTTGAAGCTCATAGCTAATGCAAACTTTGCAATGAAAAACATAGGGGTAATATGGATGAGTGAGCTTTGTCTCCTCTTTCAGGGGCTGAAGCAAATTGTCACGGATGACGAAGATGAGCTCCGGCAGACCACCTGCACGATGATGTGAACATCAGGTGCATTTTTGCCAGAGACTTGGCATTGTAACGAGCATAAGCACACATGACTGTCGACCCTCATCTCTACATTGGCAACATGCTTACGCAAATATTCCACAAGGTCGGTGTGCCATGAGAGTTTCACTATTAACATCCAGCATTAGATGCGTTCGATTACCATTACTTGGTGAAGTGCGAGAACTAAAAGACGACAATACTGATGACCTAATCTATCCTCTCATCTTCGAAGAGGAGAATTTGGGCAAACATGTATTGCTTCTGCTAAACACAGAAAGGACAAACGTACGTACCATGAAAAACATACTATTCCATCATGGAGGCCAGTTACTCAGTCCAAATCCCTAGCTCCGTATTGAGGGGGTGGAGATGCACGAGCTGATAAGAAAACTTCTGAAGAAACTTCCGTATCATTTTATTTTTCTTTGATCATCACCCTCTTCTTCGTACTTATTTTTCTCACTGAGGCGGTGAGAGACAAGTGCAGGAGAGAGGATACTAACGGTCAAATTTGCATAACTCTGCATTATATGTATACTTATGCATTATAAAACACTAAAATTGAAAAAATTTAAAATCCAAAAAAAAAAAATTACATTCGATGTGTTAGGATTAATTTTAGAAGCATATAAGATTTCACTTGCATTTGCATACAGATTATAGTTAGACGACTTTGTTAAGTTGCACTTAGGTTTAAGATTGAAACCCTTGCTAAGAGTACTATGATGATTGCACTATTTCAAAATTTGGGAACTTTGAATTATGCCACAATCTATAAGGTAGATCATTCTCTGGTACTTGATCCTAACTCCATGAATTTGAATTTGAATCGGATTTGAAACTGTATTGCTTGCGTCTTCCAAAGACTTGTTCATGGATACACATTCAGGTTTTTTTTCACATTTCACCACTCTTTGTTAACCCGGATGGCCGAATCTCCTTCTCTGGAACGGCTATAGCACTCCTCAAACCAATCCTTTCCTTGAAGCCGACATTACTCTTATGTGTGAATATTTTTGTAAGGCCTTTTTTCTTGAATGCTTAGTTTCACACCACAAGCTCAACATAGGATAGGATTTGGGTTGGCTAGCTTAGGATGTTCAGGTTGTGAAATGAAAAGAAAAAGAAAGAAAAAGAATGAGAGGAATAAAAAAAGGAATGTGTGGGGGTTGTAGAAAAGGTTATGAAAATCGGTTGGTAATTTCAAAAAGTTAGCTCTAAGTTTTAAAGTTAAAATTCCTCTACGAGTGTAAGGAAGGCAAAAGCCTAGATTATTTATCAAAGAGTAGAGGAGAGAAGAATAAAAAGAGCTAGAAAAAGAAGAAGTGGTTCTCATAAGCCTAGTTGATTATTTTCTCCAAGTGCCTAAAAGATAAGTTCAAGGTGAGAAAAGAGAAAGCATAGGCTAAAGAAAGCTTTGAAATGATATAAGTCACTTAGAATGGGATTGACTTAAGTTTAAGGTAAAGGGTTTTAGGGGTAGATGGAAGTGTTGCCTTGTTTTCATCATTGTTTTAGACTCTTAGTATTTTGTGAAAGTTTCATTCCTTTTGAAAGATTGAAACCATTTCTGCCTAGACAAATGAAATTGTCGTAATTGATGTATTGTACAATTCACTTATGCGTATAACTGAATGTTAAGGAGTTAGAAAATTTGATTGTGTATAGCATAATGCGAGATTGACATTGCGGCATGTGCAAGAAGTACTGAGTAGAAGGCTTGGTTCAGGCATTATAATATTCTATATAAGGATTTTGGGATTAAGTCTTCTACATGCTTTTGGTTAGGAGATCTATACTTTAAACCTCCTTTTTGGTTTTTCTTTTCTTGTTTTCTTCGAGAACGAGTAAAAGGCAACTCTAAGGGATTAATAATCACGGATTTTGCATTGTTTCATCCAACATCTCACCACCATTTTCCTTGTATTCATTAGAATATTAGGCTATTTATCCACCCTTTTGCATCCATTCACATATAGCATTACATTATATAGTTTAGAACATACATTTTGCATCTTTGCATGTTTTCCTTGAGTGTTTTCAGGTATAACACATTAATTGGTGAGTTAGAAGCATGGCCAAAGGCTACCTAGGGTTTGAGAAGGATACGCAAGGTGAGATGGTCAAGATTTTTGGAGAACATGCGATCGGCCCATTGCCCGATCGCCCTGGCTAATCACACGTGAAACTCGGCCAGTCACGTACAACGACTCCTAGACACACGTGATTGGCCCGTTGGCTGATCGCATCCAACCAATCGCAAGCCATTCTGCACACCTAAACACTGATGCGGGCCATCCTGCACACCTGCATGCTGTCACACAGCAATCGGCCCAATGGTAGATCACCCAGGCCATTCCCTCCCACTTGCCACGTAATTGCATGTTGTTGTACAGCGATCAACAAAACGGCTGATTCCATCGACTACCTGTCAGACCCAACCTGCATATCCCATCGACTGCCTGTCAGACCCAACCTGCCTATCCAATGATCCGGCCAATTGCGGCTACTCCCATATTTGTTTGAGTTTTTATTAATTTTATGTTAACTGGTTTATCCTGAATTAAACCAAGTTATATTAGGGATACTATATAAACCATTCTACATCACAATTAACCTAAGTTTTCTTCACTCATATTCTCTTGGCCAATTTTTAGGAGACTCCTTGCAACTTGGATTTTTGGTCTCGCAAGTTTTCAATTCCAGTGAAGAATTCTTTATCCTTATCTTTGGTTTTATGTTTTGCTACTCTTATTTCATTGTTTCTGTTGTTCTTATGCTGATGTATGAGTAGTTTACTTTATGGATTATGGGTAAGGTAGATTAGGGGGATTTAATATTGACTTATTATTATTTAGGTATATCAGATAACCAATTCGTCATGTTTAGCATGTGGTTAATGCTAGGGTTGAAATAGCTTATCAATCCCTAGACTTATGACTTTTTGCTCCCGAGAGGTGTAGACATAATGTGTAGGTAAGTCTATTCATGCCTATCACATCTTTGTCGACAAGAGTTAATGTTTAAGGTGATGGATAGACTAAAGATAGACCTGAACTTAAAGATTGCTAATCTATAAATTACGGTTCAAAGACTTGATTAATCTATAGGCTAACAAATGAGCTATTGTCACTAGAGTGGATTAGCTTAATAGGAAGTTTTCTATGTCTTAATAATTCATCTAATTGAACATGTGGCATCATTTATCAAGGGAAAATTACCCAAGTTGAATGTCTTACCCATGGTTCATATATTTCATTCATTGAATTAATCTTATTGTTTTATTTTCTCTGCATCTAGATAACTAGGTAAACAAATCAAAAACCCCAATTATAATCTACTTAGATGTAGGTGCTTTTATGTATTCCCAGTGTGATATCATCCTTGTGGATCCAATACCTAATCACTACTTCGACTGTTTTGCACTTGGATTTGTATAAGGATTAAAATTTTAAACCCCATCACCGTGTGTCCTATGCGAGTCAAGATTATAGGCTAGTTCAGGTCTTGGATGACGCTTCTTGGTTAGGCTTGAGTTTATGGTGTTGGTGTCCTTTTGCGCGTTCTTGACCACTATTGTGCTCCTCAGGTCAGTTGAATCGGCCCATCGGCGGAGGCTTGAGCTCATGACCCTCATCATACCGTCCCCTTTGAAATTTTTTACCCCCAAAAACTTTTGGCCTGCACATTGAGAATTCAAGTTAATAACTTGATTTACTTGAGGGTTTACATTACCTCGAGTTGTGGCCCTTATATGGTTTGGATGTGGCAATAATGCGTTTGGTGGTTGCTCCTTGACTAGCAAGAAAGAAATAAATCCTTTTCATGATATCGGTTTCTTTTCTTGGCTCCAAGATGTTGAATTCCCCATGGTCTCCTCTTTGTTTTGAGCATCGGTTTAGCGTAAGAAGTATCTTTTCTTCGTCTTTGTTAGATTCTTGCATACCTAGACCTGTTTCAACAACCTTGGTTAAAAAAAAGTGCATTGCTACTACTAGATATTTCAAATTCAGGCTCCTTTATTGCCTTAACATTTTTAGGCTTAACATTTTTGGGTTTTACTAGCAAAATTGTTATTACTTCTCTAGTTGGACATGTTTTGTCAGAGTGTCTTATTTTTGACATATGTAGCTTATGATTTCATCTAATTTCACATTGTTAGAAGACTTACCTGGTGTTTCCTAGTCGTGTAGTTCAAGCAATGGCCTTGATGGTTGCTTCTGTGTTACGACTTGCGGTTTTGGAACTTGATGGTCATGTTTAGGCTAGACCATTTGCTTAGCCCCTGTATTTTCTACTAAAGTGTTTGAATTATTTTTTTGGTTGTAGACAGTAGACTCTTGTTTGCCTAGCTATTGGATTCTACATTGATGCTAAACGCCATCTTCTTCGTTCGAAATTTGCATGGATCTTCACATAGTAATGTTGGTAAGCAACAATGTTCCACACGAACGCATAATGCATCAACTGCTTCATTTTTTCCCATGTTGCGTCTAGTTCATCATATTCTAACCGTGTGTAAGCGTCTTTCTACCAAAACCTAAAGGCATCTTGGGCATAAACTTTCATTTCTTCCTCTTGAATTTGGTTATTTTGGAATCAGTCTTCTTGTTCCCAGTTTAGATAGGAATTTAGCCAATGTTCATGGCCTAAAAAGATGATGTATTCTGGTTCATAATTTTCTTCATCATTTCGATTGTTATTCCCATGGTTCGGCCAGATGGTGCTCTGTCCATTCTTCTCATTAGCATGGCTTAATTACTCCTAGTTTCTCGTGGTCAACTCCTTCCAAACTAATTTTGGAGCTAGTCTATTTATGCCATGATTCTCCTTTCTGGTTTTCTTCTTTATCACTTCTTTGGTAAGTTTCTTCTTCTTTGTACCAACTTGCATTGTTCATGTTGTCTTGTCATAGAATGGTGGTTCTGGTTTCAAGTCTTTTCAATCTGATTTTTCTTCAAAATCAGTCTCCAAATTATTTCCATGCCATAACTCTTTTCCATAGTTAGATTCATTAGTGTTTAAGCATTGACCATAGTCATTACCTTGATTATAATAGGTTTGTGTATGCTCATATTATCTTTTCTTTATCATAGTATTACTTTATTAAAATTTATATCAATATCCAAATCAACAAATATGAAAACCTGTAATGAGTCACTACAAGAAAAAGACAATATGACAATAACTTTAAATTTCAATTTTAAAAGAAAATCATCAAAATGAATTATTAAAGATATGTGTTAAATGTTTTTTGGAAACTTACTTTGAAACAATCTAAAGGAAATATTTATTTTTGTATTTGATATGTTAAATTAAATTATTACGAAAACAACAATAGGAAAGAACAATATTGTTTAAATCTTTGATTTTTAACTTAACTAGCAAATAAACTCCACAATTTGAACTAACAAAATAATAATGTTTTTATGTTTGGTTTTTTTTGAACAAAACTAAGCAAAAATGACATGCAAATTTTTATTGTACTGGATTTATATGAGAAGAAACAACAAGAAACAAAGAAAATGAAGAACAAAGAAAAATATTATTATTTGAGTTTTCGACTAGATAAAACTTAGAAAATGCAAAACAAAAATGAAAAGGTAGAGGTTAAAGGAACACAACCTGAGATAGGAGCTTTTAACTCTGATACACAATAATTCATGATTAGAATCTCAATCCACAACTCGGTATGACCGTGACTCACAATGGCCAACATTTTCTCTTGTCTTAGGTGGCAAGAGAAATAAAAGAAGGCGGTTTTGACCGAATCACACGATAAAAAGGTGAAACAAGAGAATTGGAATCTCAAATCAACTGGCATGTTGCTTAACAAGAGTTAAATATTCCTCTCACGAAACTCTGTATGAAAAGAAATAAAAAACTCACTTTTTGATGAACCAACTCAACATTTTTGAATGAAATGATTTATTATTTCGTGGTGTATCTTCAGAATGATCTAATGAGATTTATATAGAGCTCTTATTAAATGTCAAAAAGGTAAAAACAAGATAGGTGCCTAGACTTAAGGATTATGGCCGCTGGAGCTTTGAATGCTTGGCCAAACATGGAAAGAACTAACTGTTTTTTATTGGATAACTTGAGCAGGAAGTGGTGCCTATTTGGAATGTCTAGGTGAATTGATTAAGTACCTAAAACGCAGAAACCTTGAAGAGAGCCGTTGGTGTTTTAACGCTCTCGGCCTCAAAATGGTAGGTCTTGGAGAAGCAAGATCCGCCTGATCCTATGATAGCGGGTGCATGGTAGGTTGATTACAGGATTTCTCCAAGGCATAAGAAACTCTCCAGGACACAATGTTTTGGTTTGCAAGTGATTAACCGGTTGGCCATCACACTTATCATAAACGGCTCCAATCGGATCAATTGAAGCCACAATGGACCTGCATAGTCCAAGACATATTTTGGTTTCAAAGAGTGTTTAGGGGACCTCCTAGAAGCATAAAAAAAACTCTTGGTCACCAAAGAAATGTTTGAAAACTTTCATATGAGGAAAGTTCCAAATATGGTAAGTTTTGGCAATACCAGCTTGATAACTAGCGAATGACTTGGTCGGGCCTGGTTTGGGGTGAGCTCAATGTTACCGTGTGTTCTTTTTTGGGTCAGGATTATAGGACAGTCCAGGTCATGGCTGGTCGGTTCTTGGTTAAGTTTGAATTCGTGAGAATAGTCCCACGTATCTTTTTGCACGTGCTTGGCCGTTATTGTGCTCCTCGGTTTGGTTGGACCGGCCCATCGGACAGGGCTTGCGCTGATGACCTCATCATTCGGTCATCATACCGAACTAGCCAAACCAGATGGGGACTTGGATTTCATGGAGGTGCATCGAGTTCATCAACAACATCTATTAAAGTTGCTTCAGCTAGTAGGATCCCTTCAAGATCTGATCAAAAGACATCAACCAACACTATGAGGGAAAATAACATGAAGGTTGAAATAGGAAAACTAAGTGGTTATTGGTTTAGTGGAAAACCGAAGAATTTTAAGATAAAGTGCTTTACATTTTCGAACATAGCTGCTTAAATCGTATATCAAAAACATTATCATAGAGACAACTGAGTAGAAATAAGGTTTGGATCACGACGTAGAGGTTGTATTGCCAGGTTTCCTATACTGTTGATAAACGAAAACTTGAAAGAAGATGATTCTTGGTACTTTGATAGTGGTTGTGCAAGACATATGATAGAATCACAAAGTAATTGACCAATTTTGAAGAAGTTTTTGGTGGTAAAATCTCTTTTGAGAATGGAGCCAAAGGAAAGATCAGAAGAAAACATGAACCAAGTGGGAATAACAAAACATAACTGATGGATGTGCATTTTGTTAATGGACTGAAAACAAATCTGATCAGTAGCAAACACGTGTGTGATGATGGAATGGTAGTTACGTTCACCAAAAGTCATTTTCAGGTAATTGATGAGAATGTAGTAGTAAAGTTGGAATGGTTTCGGTCAAGTAACAAGTGATATATGTGGAGTCTAGTAGAAAGTGCTTGAGCATTGTTCAAAAAAAACACAACACATAACTGGCATAAGAAGTTAAGTCACCTAAATATAAGAACTATAGTCAATTTGGCAAATCACGAAATTGTTCGATGGTTACCAAAATTAAGTTCAGATTCAAAATTCATCTCATTTCCATGTAATATGGGCAAACAAGTAAACTTTCAAATAAAAAACTGTTTCACATATAAAATCTAAGCATGCATTGCAACAGGTCCTTATAGAAGTGATGGACCTACCCAAGTGAAAAGTTTTTCAGCCAGAACTTACATATTTGTGTTGGTGGATAATTTGACTCGATACACTTATGGTATATTTTTGAGAGAAAACGTTGAAACTATAGGGAATTTAAAAATTTTTGCCTTACAACTTAAGAATGAGAAATGGGGAATTAAGACAGTTCAAAGTAATCTCGGTGGTAAATTTAGTAATGATCAATTTGATCAATTATATATCAATCAAGGAATTGCTCATCAGTTCTCAACACCATGAACACTATAATAGAATGGTGTTGTTGAAAGAAAGAACATAACCTTGTAGGAGATGGCCAAAATGATGCTCTACGAGAATTAGATAGCCAAACAGTTTTGGGCTGAAGCAACCAACACTGCTTTTTTATATCATCAATCAGGCATAAGTTAAGAAAGAGACAGCAAGACATCATATGACTTATGGAAAAAACACCAAGTATTAGCTATTTTCATGTTTTTGGGTGTACATGCTATATCTTGAATGACTAGGATCAGTTGGAAGATTTTGACATTCGAAGTGATGATTGTATATTTCTGAATTACTCATAAACATGTTATGGTTATAGAGTTTATAACAAGAGAAATAATGTGGTTCAAGAGATTGTGAATTTTTGATTTTACATGGTTCATATCAACATTTTAACATTTCAACCTTTGGATTTGGATTTAGATGCTCAAGTACTAACTTATGTACCTACACCTACATCTACATCTTCATGCACTGAAAATCAGAAGGGTGAACAATCAAATGAAAATGAACAGGGATGTGCAACCGGTTTAGGTGAACATGAATCACTACCCACAAAATGTTATAGGAGCGATTCAAGAGGTAGAGTCACTAGTGGGAAAAAAATTGATTTTAAGAAGATGGTATTATTTGTTTGCTTTAGATCGATGATTGAACCTTCTTGATGAATATTGGATTGAGTCAACGCAAGTAGTTTGAAAGGAGTGACATGTGAGATTTGACTTCCAGAGCAGCTAATGTTAATATTATTGGAACGAAATGGGTCTTTATGCACAAGACAGATTAAAGGGGAAATGTTTTAAGTAACATAAGTAGATTGAATGTTCAAGGGTATTCACAAGTCGAAGGTATAGACTTTGATGAGACCTTTTCACATGTAACACGTACTGAATCAATTGGGTTTTTGTTGTGGCATGTGCATTAAAATTAAGTTGCATCGTTGATGGGTTTTAAGTTTTAATCCCTAATACAACTCCAAGTAGTAGTTGGGTATCGAATCCTCAGGGAAGTAAGAGTAATACACTAAGAATATATGAAACACTTAAATCTAGTTGGATACTAATTTGGATTTTTGATTGATTGTNAAGAAGTATAAGAGTCTGATTAGCTCAATCCTAGTAACCCTACCCTTCATGGATTTGGTATTGCATTGCCCAGTAGTGAAAAAATTGATTAAGGACGTGCTAGCAAATAGAAGAGTTCTTGAGGAAAGCATGGTGATGATTAACCATGAGTGCAGTGCTACCATCCATAATTCTATGCCCAAGAAACTGTAGAATCGGGGAAATTTCACCTTACCTTTTAATTTGGGGCCTTTTTTCTTTGGAAAGTGTTTGGTTGACGTTGGAGCAAGTGTGAGTTTGATGCCGTTGACAGTCTCCAAAAAACTTGGCCTATCAAACTTCAAGAAAAATCATATCTAATTTTTACTAGCAGGCATGTCTATAAGGTATCCTATAGGAATCTTGGAGGACTTGTCATTGAAGGTTGAAAACATGATAATCCTAACATATTTTATAATGCTAGAAATGGATAAACAAGCCAACCGATTCCATCATCCTTTGGAGACCATTTTTGGCTAAATTTGGGGCGATCACTGATGTGAAAATATCAATGATCCCCCCAACATCATGGATGCAATAAAGAAACCAATATAGAAGGAAAGGTTTTTCTCTGTTGAGACATTCATAGATTGGAGGACTATCTAGAAGAGCTAAACATGGATGACCTCCTACAGATCGCAATCACAAAAGGGGGAGAAGCTCATGTGGTTGTGAATTAGAAGGCTCTAGAATATGAGAAGATTCTAGGCTCACAAACAACCTTCAAAGGAGCAAGCTGCTTGCTGGTGCTGCTTGAGGATGGAGAGGCTACGAAGTCTAGTAATGCTAGCAATGCTAAGTCTAGCGATGATGAAGACTAGAGTGAGCTCAAGGCACCAAAATTGGAGCTGAAACCACTGCCGAGTAGGATAAGGTATGAATTTATGGGTCCTAATTCAACGTATCCAGTGATAGTTAATGATGATTTGAATGTTGATGAGATATCCATGCTTTTGAGTTAATTGAAAAAGTATAGGAAGACTATAGGTTATTCACTAGATGACATCAAAAGTATAACTGTTTCTTTGTGTATGCATTGGATGTATCTAGAAGATGAATCAAATTCATCCATAGAGCACCAACGTAGGTTGAGTCCTAACCTTAAAGAAGTGGTTAAGAAAGAGATTCTAAAATTGCTTAACTATGGAATAATCTAACATATTTCAAATAGTAAATGGATTTTTCCAATTCATGTAGTTCCTAAGAACAAAGGAAGCATTGTTGTTAAGAATGAAATAGATGAATTGATCCCCACTAGGACTATAACTGGACATCGCATGTGTATTGATTACGGTAAGTTGAATGCATCCACTAGGAGAGACCATTTTCATTACCTTTCATTGACCAAATGTTAGAAAGAATAGCTAACCACTCTTTCTACTGCTTTTTAGATGGATATTCAGATTTCTTTCATATCCCTATCCACCCTCAGGATCAGGAGAAAACAACTTTCACGCCCCTATGGTACTTTTGCATATCGAAGGACGCAGTTTGGGTTGTCTAACACACCATCTACTTTTCAGCGGTATATGATGTCTATTTTCTTTGATCTAATTTATGATATAATGGAAGTGTTCAGTACAAGAAAATAACCATTTTGTCACTCCGTTTTGCAACTACATCCGATGCGACCATTTTGATACCCATATGCGACTATGCACTTGTAGTCACAAATTAGTCACACTTATGGGATTAAATGTTGTAGTCGCATATTGGTCGCAAATTGCAACCAAACTGTGATCAATATGCGACCACATTGCGATTATGCGGTGTACACGCTTCATGGTCGTATTTTTAAGACCAATATGTGACTACGTGGTAGTAGCTTTGACGTAGTCGCATATTAGTCACATATTAGTCGCATATTAGTCGCATATTTTGCAACCAACATGCGACCACTGAGTGAGCTGCACTTTAGTCTCAATGTGGTGGCTAAACACGATAATGTGGAACATATGTGCGAAGTAGTAGTAACTAAAAACAAGCAACCACACCACCGTAGTCGCAAAATAGTGACAAGATCTGATATATATATATATATATATATATCCTTATGTTTCTCCTCTCATTTGTATAATCAAAAGTTAAAAAAGTGCAAATATGTAGGAAAATTACAATACTTCGAGGGAACGGATATACAAAAGAATTTATAATCAAACAAGAAATATATCGGTTGAATTTGCATAAAGGATGGAGTAGTTCATAAATTTTACAAGTAGTCAGCCAATAGCGTAAAATAATGGAGGTAATTCTTTTTCCGTCATTGTATTAATTGCGAAAATAATAAATTTCTCCGAAGACATAAAAATTCAAATCATCTGTATAGTCGAGAATTTATGCTAAATTATTATGTTTGGTATAAACATGGAGAAGAACTCTATATGGAGTTAGGAATGAGTCATTCTGATGGTATGAATAGAAATTAGGAAGGTACATGTGATAGTGAACAAATAGTAGGTATCTGTGATAATAGATATGTGAAAATGGTATAGATACATTTTGTGATATTACGACGATGAGTACTATAGTAACATTACAAGGAAGGCTTTAATAATTTAAAAGACCTTAATTCAGACATAAAAAATTTAACACCATTGTCACAAATTGGTTGTAAAAATAACGATGAAAGAGCGACCACATCGTATTGGAGGGAGTTGAAATTTCTGAAAATTTTCAACTCCCACCAAATTAAATGGTGGTCGCATTTTGGTCACTATTTTTTGCGGCCAATTTGCAAAAACCAATTAATTTGGTGGGAGTTGAAATTTTTTGGGAATTTCAACTTCCTCCAAATTATATGGTGGCAACAAATTGGTTGCTATTTTTGCGACTATGGCAGTTTATGACCACTTTGCGGTCCCCGTGTGGCTCTAAACATTTCTAATCTTTAAACATTTTCAATTTGTATTCAAATGGCAAGTTCCGGTAGATCGATGAGAGGTCGAGGTGGAAGAGAAACACAATTTTCCTCCGGTCGGATTTCATCGGCCTCGTCAAACCCATCAACTGTTACAACTAGAGCAGCTTCCCACCTCCCCCCCCCCCCACACACACAATACACGTTCACTCCACACACCGTTCCAAAAACCGAACCTTCACACCGGTTTCAAGAACCGTTGGAACCAGAATAAGGAGAAATTTTGCCCCCGGATACTCAAACGAGGGAACAAACTATCATGGATAGTTTGTTACAAACCCCCCAGACAGGAGCAATATTTGTTCGTTTTGTCTCCGATGCCGTCACCAAGCACAACTTAGTAAAATAAATTTTTTAATTCACAAAAATAAAACTAAAATTATGTATTTGAAAATTAAATATTTAAATTTATTTTATTTAATATATTAGCTTTGATCGAGATAAAGGGGATATAATCCATGGAATTTAAAAAAGTTTAAAAATAAATTTAATGGCTCCTATTATAGTTAGACGATCATGCCAAAGGAATGCCAGAAAAAATATTTCATTGAATTTATCTTTTTTAAAAAAATATTTTTAATTATTATTTGTTTAAAATAAATTATTAATTTCATAATTTATAATTATAAAAAAATAAATTTTCAAGAAATCATATACCTGGAATCGTGTGATCACTTTGGTTATACGAAACAAGTTTGAAACCGTTTATTTTTGACGGATGAAAGGAATGGTGAGTATTGTTCACACAACCGACAAACGTCTGAAGTGGATATCTCTAAGTTTGTAAAAAATCATGACATACTACTAGGTCACACGGAGGCGAATGATAGGAGTAGTAATGCATCTAACAACCGTAAGTATTCTATAATGGCCTTGATCCTCAATAAATATTTGCCGGAAAAAAATCATATATATGAATTCAACAAGAAATGGTAACTATTAATTTATAAATTTTTATTCAAATATTTATTTATTTATCATATTTAAATATTTTTTTAGAAAAATGAATTTGGTCGACTAGTCTCTGTTGAAGAAGTTTTTATAAAAATGCATACATGGGCAGATGGGGGAAGTACGTCGATATGAAGGCAAAACAAATTGGTTAAACTTAGGAAAAAAATTGGAAGAAAAATGGTGTGATTTTTGACGTGGATCCTTGTGATACGTTTGATAGTACTTTACGTCGATTAAAGCTCACTTCGCACACATCACTTCCACCTCATCCATATATTGATCTCTTTATCCATTGTTATCATCAAAGCCAAGGTACGAACACTATGTTTATATACTATTCACTTTCTCCAGATTTCATTCAAGGAACAATTTTCCATGGAAACTTTTCATTTTAGAGTCAAGATTGTTCTTTGTTGATTTGGTTTGGAAAAGCTAATTGTACTAGTGAATAGAAGATCTATGGAATTTGATTGCTCATAAGCTCAACATTTCTCAAAATTTGATAAATGGCATTAAGGGATGAAATTAGGGATTTGGGAAGAAAAAGAACACTAAACTTGTATTTTTTACTCTCTTGAGTTTTGGCAAAACGAGCATAACGTTGAATTGGTCCATTATGGCAACTAGGATTGTGGATGACTATGCTACTTTGATTTTGTAGGAAAATGCCTCCATCTGCTCCATCGGAAAGGGCGCTTCCACCTATAAAGCGCACGGAAAAAGTCAATGTGTACAACACAACAAAAGAATAGCACCGCTACGGATAAGACATAGAGCCAAATACCTCAAATCCATACAGCAGACATCTTTGCAAAGGTCAAGCGCACCGAAGAAGAGGAAAATATGCTCCAGGACCTCAACAATATCAAATTCCATCCTACAAGGTTCCTAACCCACATGTTCCTGAGAGAAATGGTATGTTTGATGATGTCAAAGGTTTGCTAGAACAAATGGGGATGAGGTAATTTGTGAGATGCCGGATGCTACTCTCTCCGGAAGTCACGGGACATTTCTTGGCAACAATGCAAATTTATTACTTGCTTCCGAGAAAAAAGACAGCCAGTGAAGCATATCTGAAGTTTAATGTGGCATAGAACGAGTATTTCATCTCCATATATGACAGAGGCGATATCTACATTTTCCCAAAAGGGAATAGGATGCCCTTTCCGGACTTTAAAAACACCCAAGTATTCTGGGGTATGATCGCACATGGCACGTACCGCGGAGGAGCATAAAAGATGTCTAAAGTAAGAAACCCGATCCTGAGGGTTGTTTTGAAGCTCATAGTTAATGCAAACTTTGCAATGAAAAACATAGGTGTAATATGGATGAGTGAGCTTTGTCTCCTCTTTCAGGGGCTAAAGAAAATTGTCACGGATGACGAAGATGAGCTCCGGGAGACCACCTGCACGATGATGTGAACATCAGGTGCATTTTTGCCAGAGACTTGGCATTGTAATGAGCATAAGCACACATGACTGTCGACCCTCATCTCTACATTGGCAACATGCTTACGCAAATATTCCACAAGGTCGGTGTGCCATTAGAGTTTCACTATTAACATCCAGCAATAGATGCGTTCGATTACCATTACTTGGTGAAGTGCAAGAACTAAAAGACGACGATACTGATGACCTAATCTATCCCCTCATCTTCGAAGAGGAGAATTTGGGCAAACATGTATTGCTTCTGCTAAACACAGAAAGGACAAACGTACGTACCATGAAAAAAATACTATTCCATCATGGAGGCCAGTTACTCAGTCCAAATTCCTAGCTCCGTATTGAGGGGGTGGAGATGCACGAGCTGATAAGAAAACTTCTGAAGAAGCTACAAAGGAAGCTGAGAAAAACACCAGGATATGTCTCATCAGAGGAGGAACCAGAGCAAGACAGAGAGGAAAATAGAGAGGGAGGAGAAGAAGAAACAAGAGGAGAAGAAAGAGAAGCACATTAGAAAGAAGAAATAGGCAAAGCAGAGAATGCGGAGAATGCAGACAACAAAGAGAACGACTCACTCAAAATGTACCTTCGTAGAGTCAAAAGGAAGAGACAAGGGGAAGCAAGCTCCCCTAAATCCTAAAAGGTACCACACACTCGATTTGTAAATATATCATTTTATTTTTCTTTGATCATCACCCTCTTCTTCGTACTTATTTTTCTCACTGAGGCGGTGAGAGACAAGTGCAGGAGAGAGGATACTAACGGTCAAATTTGCATAACTCTGCATTATATGTATACTTATGCATTGTAAAACACTAATATTGAAAAATTTTAAAATCCAAAAAAAAAATTCCATTCGATGTGTTAGGATTAATTTTAGAAGCATATAAGATTTCACTTGCATTTGCATATAGATTATAGTTAGACGACTTTGTTAAGTTGCACTTAGGTTTAAGATTGAAACCCTTGCTAAGAGTACTATGATGATTGCACTATTTCAAAATTTGGGAACTTTGAATTATGCCACAATCTATAAGGTAGATCATTCTCTGGTACTTGATCCTAACTCCATGAAATTGAATTTGAATTGGATTTGAAACTGTATTGCTTGCATCTTCCAAAGACTTGTTCATGGATACACATTCGGGTTTTTTTCACATTTCACCACTCTTTGTTAACCCGGATGGCCGAATCTCCTTCTCTGGAACGGTTATAGCACTCCTCAAACCAATCCTTTCCTTGAAGCCGACATTACTCTTATGTGTGAATATTTTTGTAAGGCCTTTTTTCTTGAATGCTTAGTTTCACACCACAAGCTCAACATAGGATAGGATTTGGGTTGGCTAGCTTAGGATGTTCAGGTTGTGAAATGAAAAGAAAAAGAAAGAAAAAGAATGAGAGGAATAAAAAAAGGAATGTGTGGGGGTTGTAGAAAAGGTTATGAAAATCGGTTGGTAATTTCAAAAAGTTAGCTCTAAGTTTTAAAGTTAAAATTCCTCTACGAGTGTAAGGAAGGCAAAAGCCTAGATTATTTATCAAAGAGTAGAGGAGAGAAGAATAAAAAGAGCTAGAAAAAGAAGAAGTGGTTCTCATAAGCCTAGTTGATTATTTTCTCCAAGTGCCTAAAAGATAAGTTCAAGGTGAGAAAAGAGAAAGCATAGGCTAAAGAAAGCTTTGAAATGATAGAAGTCACTTAGGATGGGATTGACTTAAGTTTAAGGTAAAGGGTTTTAGTGGTAGAGGATGGATAGATGGAAGTGTTGCCTTGTTTGCATCATTGTTTTAGACTCTTAGTATTTTGTGAAAGTTTCATTCCTTTTGAAAGATTGAAACCATTTCTGCCTAGACAAATGAAATTGTCGTAATTGATGCATTGTACAATTCACTTATGCGTATAACTGAATGTTAAGGAGTTAGAAAATTTGATTGTGTATAGCATAATGCGAGATTGACATTGCGGCATGTGCAAGAAGTACTGAGTAGAAGGCTTGGTTCAGGCATTATAATATTCTAGATAAGGATTTTGGGATTAAGTCTTCTACATGCTTTTGGTTAGGAGATCTATACTTTAAACCTCCTTTTTGGTTTTTCTTTTCTTGTTTTCTTCGAGAACGAGTAAAAGGCAACTCTAAGGGATTAATAACCACGGATTTTGCAATGTTTCATCCAACATCTCACCATCATTTTCCTTGTATTCATTAGAATATTAGGCTATTTATCCACCCTTTTGCATCCATTCACATATAGCATTACATTATATAGTTTAGGACATACATTTTGTATCTTTGCATGTTTTCCTTGAGTGTTTTCAGGTATAACACATTAATTGGTGAGTTAGAAGCATGGCCAAAGGCTACCTAGGGTTTGAGAAGGATACGCAAGGTGAGATGGTCAAGATTTTTGGAGAAGATGCGATCGGCCCGTTGCCCGATCGCCCTGGCTAATCACACGTGAAACTCGGCCAGTCACGTACAACGAATCCTAGACACACGTGATTGGCCCATTGGCTGATCGCATCCAACCAATCGCAGGCCATTCTGCACACCTAAACACTGATGCGGGCCATCCTGCACGCCTGCATGCTGTCACACAGCAATCGGCCCAATGGTAGATCACCCAGGCCATTCCCTCCCACTTGCCACGTAATTGCATGTTGTTGCCCAGCGATCAACAAAACGGCTGATTTGATCGACTACCTGTCAGACCCCACTTGCCTATCCCATCGACTGCCCGTCAGACCCAACCTGCCTATCCAATGATCCGGCCAATCGCGGCCACTCCCATATTTGTTTGAGTTTTTATTAATTTTAAGTTAACTGGTTTATCCTGAATTAAACCAAGTTATATTAGGGATGCTATATAAACCATTCTACATCACAATTAACCTAAGTTTTCTTCACTCATATTCTCTTGGCCGATTTTTAGGAGACTCCTTGCAACTTGGATTTTTGGTCTTGCAAGTGTTCAATTCCAGTGAAGAATTCTTTATCCTTATCTCTGGTTTTATGTTTTGCTACACTTATTTCATTGTTTCTGTTGTTCTTATGGTGATGTATGAGTAGTCTACTTTATGGATTGTGGGTAAGGTAGATTAGGGGGATTTAATATTGACTTATGATTATTTAGGTATATCAGATAACCAATTTGTCATGTTTAGCATGTGGTTAATGCTAGGGTTGAAATAGCTTATCAATCCCTAGACTTATGACTTTTTGCTCCTGAGAGGTGTAGACATAATGTGTAGGTAAGTCTATTCATGCCTATCACATCTTTGTCGACGAGAGTTAATGTTTAAGGTGATGGATAGACTAAAGATAGACCTGAACTTAAAGATTGCTATTCTATAAATTATGGTTCAAAGACTTGATTAATCTATAGGCTAACAAATGAGCTATTGTCACTAGAGTGGATTAGCTTAATAGGAAGTTTTCTATGTCTTAATAATTCATCTAATTGAACATGTAGCATCATTTATCAAGGGAAAATTACCCAAGTTGAATGTCTTACCCATGGTTCATATATTTCATTCATTGAATTAATCTTATTGTTTTATTTTCTCTGCATCTAGATAACTAGGTAAACAAATCAAAAACCCCTTAGGTAAACAAATCAAAAACCCCAATTATAATCTACTTAGATGTGGGTGCTTTTATGTATTCCTAGTGTGATATCATCCTTGTGGATCCAATACCCAACCACTACTTCGACTGTTTTGCACTTGGATTTGTATAAGGATTAAAATTTTAAACCCCATCACCGTGTGTCCTATGCGAGTCACGATTATAGGCTAGTTCAGGTCATGGATGACGCTTCTTGGTTAGGCTTGAGTTTATGGTGTAGGTGTCCTTTTGCGCGTTCTTGACCACTATTATGCTCCTCAGGTCGGTTGAATCGGCCCATCGGCGGAGGCTTGAGCTCATGACCCTCATCATACCGTCCCCTTTGAAATTTTTTACCCCCAAAAACTTTTGGCCTGCACATTGAGAATTCAAGTTAATAACTTGATTTACTTGAGGGTTTACATTACCTCGAGTTGTGGCCCTTATATGGTTTGGATGTGGCAATTATGCGTTTGGTGGTTGCTCCTTGACTAGCAAGAAAGAAATAAATCCTTTTCATGATATCGGTTTCTTTTCTTGGCTCCAAGGTGTTGAATTCCCCATGGTCTCCTCTTTGTTTTGAGCATCGGTTTAGCGTAAGAAGTATCTTTTCTTCGTCTTTGTTAGATTCTTGCATACCTAGACCTGTTTCAACAACCTTGGTTAAAAAAAGTGCATTGCTACTACTAGATATTTCAAATTCAGGCTCCTTTATTGCCTTAACATTTTTACGCTTAACATTTTTGGGTTTTACTAGCAAAATTGTTATTACTTCTCTAGTTGGACATGTTTTGTCAGAGTGTCTTATTTTTTTGACATATGTAGCATATGATTTCATCTAATTTCACATTGTTAGAAGACTTACCTGGTGTTTCCTAGCCGTGTAGTTCAAGCAATGGCCTTGATGGTTGCTTCTGTGTTATGACTTGCGGTTTTGGAACTTGATGGTCATGTTTAGGCTAGACCATTTGCTTAGCCCCTGTATTTTCTACTAAAGTGTTTGAATTATTTTTTTGGTTGTAGACAGTAGACTCTTGTTTGCCTAGCTTTTGGATTCTACATTGATGCTAAACGCCATCTTTTTCGTTCGAAATTTGCATGGATCTTCACATAGTAATGTCGGTAAGCAACAATGTTCCTCACGAACGCCTAATGCATCAACTGCTTCATTTTTTCCCATGTTACCTCTAGTTCATCATATTCTAACCGTGTGTAAGCGTCTTTCTACCCAAACCTAAAGGCATCTTGGGCATAAACTTTCATTTCTTCCTCTTGAATTTGTTTGTTTTGGAATCAGTCTTCTTGTTCCCAGTTTATATAGGAATTTAGCCAATGTTCATGGCCTAAAAAGATGATGTATTCTGGTTCATAATTTTCTTCATCATTTCGATTGTTATTCCCATGGTTCGGCCAGATGGTGCTCTGTCCATTCTTCTCATTAGCATGGCTTAATTACTCCTAGTTTCTCGTGGTCAACTCCTTCCAAACTAATTTTGGAGCTAGTCTATTTATGTCATGATTCTCCTTTTTGGTTTTCTTCTTTATCACTTCTTTGGTAAGTTTCTTCTTCTTTGTACCAACTTACATTGTTCATGTTGTCTTGTCATAGAATGGTGGTTCTGGTTTCAAGTCTTTTCAATCTGATTTTTTTTTCAAAATCAGTCGCCAAATTATTTCCATGCCATAACTCTTTTCCATAGTTAGATTCATTAGTGTTTAAGCATTGACCATACTCATTACCTTGATTATAATAGGTTTGTGTATGCTCATGTTATCTTTTCTTTATCATAGTATTACTTTATTAAAATTTATATCAATATCCAAATCAACAAATATGAAAACCTGTAATGAGTCACTACAAGAAAAAGACAATATGACAATAACTTTAAATTTCAATTTTAAAAGAAAATCATCAAAATGAATTATTAAAGATATGTGTTAAATGTTTTTTGGAAACTAACTTTGAAAAAATCTAAAGGAAATATTTATTTTTGTATTTGATATGTTAAATTAAATTATTACGAAAACAACAATTGGAAAGAACAATATTGTTTAAATCTTTGATTTTTAACTTAACTAGCAAATAAACTCCACAATTTGAACTAACAAAATAATAATGTTTTTATGTTTGGTTTTTTTTGAACAAAACTAAGCAAAAATGACATGCAAATTTTTATTGTACTGGATTTATATGAGAAGAAACAACAAGAAACAAAGAAAATGAAGAACAAAGAAAAATATTATTATTTGAGTTTTCGACTAGATAAAACTTAGAAAATGCAAAACAAAAATGAAAAGGTAGAGGTTAAAGGAACACAACCTGAGATAGGAGCTTTTAACTCTGATACACAATAATTCATGATTAGAATCTCAATCCACAACTCGGTATGACCGTGACTCACAATGGCCAACATTTTCTCTTGTCTTAGGTGGCAAGAGAAATAAAAGAAGGCGGTTTTGACCGAATCACACGATAAAAAGGTGAAACAAGAGAATTGGAATCTCAAATCAACTGGCATGTTGCTTAACAAGAGTTAAATATTCCTCTCACGAAACTCTGTATGAAAAGAAAT
Source organism: Pugionium dolabratum (assembly GCA_018901945.1). Classification (NCBI taxonomy): domain Eukaryota; kingdom Viridiplantae; phylum Streptophyta; class Magnoliopsida; order Brassicales; family Brassicaceae; genus Pugionium; species Pugionium dolabratum. Next base: position 11,694 of record JAEVFF010000824.1, on the reverse strand, counting down.
AAAAAACTCACTTTTTGATGAACCAACTCAACATTTTTGAATGAAATGATTTATTATTTCGTGGTGTATCTTCAGAATGATCTAATGAGATTTATATAGAGCTCTTATTAAATGTCAAAAAGGTAAAAACAAGATAGGTGCCTAGACTTAAGGATTATGGCCGCTGGAGCTTTGAATGCTTGGCCAAACATGGAAAGAACTAACTGTTTTTTATTGGATAACTTGAGCAGGAAGTGGTGCCTATTTGGAATGTCTAGGTGAATTGATTAAGTACCTAAAACGCAGAAACCTTGAAGAGAGCCGTTGGTGTTTTAACGCTCTCGGCCTCAAAATGGTAGGTCTTGGAGAAGCAAGATCCGCCTGATCCTATGATAGCGGGTGCATGGTAGGTTGATTACAGGATTTCTCCAAGGCATAAGAAACTCTCCAGGACACAATGTTTTGGTTTGCAAGTGATTAACCGGTTGGCCATCACACTTATCATAAACGGCTCCAATCGGATCAATTGAAGCCACAATGGACCTGCATAGTCCAAGACATATTTTGGTTTCAAAGAGTGTTTAGGGGACCTCCTAGAAGCATAAAAAAAACTCTTGGTCACCAAAGAAATGTTTGAAAACTTTCATATGAGGAAAGTTCCAAATATGGTAAGTTTTGGCAATACCAGCTTGATAACTAGCGAATGACTTGGTCGGGCCTGGTTTGGGGTGAGCTCAATGTTACCGTGTGTTCTTTTTTGGGTCAGGATTATAGGACAGTCCAGGTCATGGCTGGTCGGTTCTTGGTTAAGTTTGAATTCGTGAGAATAGTCCCACGTATCTTTTTGCACGTGCTTGGCCGTTATTGTGCTCCTCGGTTTGGTTGGACCGGCCCATCGGACAGGGCTTGCGCTGATGACCTCATCATTCGGTCATCATACCGAACTAGCCAAACCAGATGGGGACTTGGATTTCATGGAGGTGCATCGAGTTCATCAACAACATCTATTAAAGTTGCTTCAGCTAGTAGGATCCCTTCAAGATCTGATCAAAAGACATCAACCAACACTATGAGGGAAAATAACATGAAGGTTGAAATAGGAAAACTAAGTGGTTATTGGTTTAGTGGAAAACCGAAGAATTTTAAGATAAAGTGCTTTACATTTTCGAACATAGCTGCTTAAATCGTATATCAAAAACATTATCATAGAGACAACTGAGTAGAAATAAGGTTTGGATCACGACGTAGAGGTTGTATTGCCAGGTTTCCTATACTGTTGATAAACGAAAACTTGAAAGAAGATGATTCTTGGTACTTTGATAGTGGTTGTGCAAGACATATGATAGAATCACAAAGTAATTGACCAATTTTGAAGAAGTTTTTGGTGGTAAAATCTCTTTTGAGAATGGAGCCAAAGGAAAGATCAGAAGAAAACATGAACCAAGTGGGAATAACAAAACATAACTGATGGATGTGCATTTTGTTAATGGACTGAAAACAAATCTGATCAGTAGCAAACACGTGTGTGATGATGGAATGGTAGTTACGTTCACCAAAAGTCATTTTCAGGTAATTGATGAGAATGTAGTAGTAAAGTTGGAATGGTTTCGGTCAAGTAACAAGTGATATATGTGGAGTCTAGTAGAAAGTGCTTGAGCATTGTTCAAAAAAAACACAACACATAACTGGCATAAGAAGTTAAGTCACCTAAATATAAGAACTATAGTCAATTTGGCAAATCACGAAATTGTTCGATGGTTACCAAAATTAAGTTCAGATTCAAAATTCATCTCATTTCCATGTAATATGGGCAAACAAGTAAACTTTCAAATAAAAAACTGTTTCACATATAAAATCTAAGCATGCATTGCAACAGGTCCTTATAGAAGTGATGGACCTACCCAAGTGAAAAGTTTTTCAGCCAGAACTTACATATTTGTGTTGGTGGATAATTTGACTCGATACACTTATGGTATATTTTTGAGAGAAAACGTTGAAACTATAGGGAATTTAAAAATTTTTGCCTTACAACTTAAGAATGAGAAATGGGGAATTAAGACAGTTCAAAGTAATCTCGGTGGTAAATTTAGTAATGATCAATTTGATCAATTATATATCAATCAAGGAATTGCTCATCAGTTCTCAACACCATGAACACTATAATAGAATGGTGTTGTTGAAAGAAAGAACATAACCTTGTAGGAGATGGCCAAAATGATGCTCTACGAGAATTAGATAGCCAAACAGTTTTGGGCTGAAGCAACCAACACTGCTTTTTTATATCATCAATCAGGCATAAGTTAAGAAAGAGACAGCAAGACATCATATGACTTATGGAAAAAACACCAAGTATTAGCTATTTTCATGTTTTTGGGTGTACATGCTATATCTTGAATGACTAGGATCAGTTGGAAGATTTTGACATTCGAAGTGATGATTGTATATTTCTGAATTACTCATAAACATGTTATGGTTATAGAGTTTATAACAAGAGAAATAATGTGGTTCAAGAGATTGTGAATTTTTGATTTTACATGGTTCATATCAACATTTTAACATTTCAACCTTTGGATTTGGATTTAGATGCTCAAGTACTAACTTATGTACCTACACCTACATCTACATCTTCATGCACTGAAAATCAGAAGGGTGAACAATCAAATGAAAATGAACAGGGATGTGCAACCGGTTTAGGTGAACATGAATCACTACCCACAAAATGTTATAGGAGCGATTCAAGAGGTAGAGTCACTAGTGGGAAAAAAATTGATTTTAAGAAGATGGTATTATTTGTTTGCTTTAGATCGATGATTGAACCTTCTTGATGAATATTGGATTGAGTCAACGCAAGTAGTTTGAAAGGAGTGACATGTGAGATTTGACTTCCAGAGCAGCTAATGTTAATATTATTGGAACGAAATGGGTCTTTATGCACAAGACAGATTAAAGGGGAAATGTTTTAAGTAACATAAGTAGATTGAATGTTCAAGGGTATTCACAAGTCGAAGGTATAGACTTTGATGAGACCTTTTCACATGTAACACGTACTGAATCAATTGGGTTTTTGTTGTGGCATGTGCATTAAAATTAAGTTGCATCGTTGATGGGTTTTAAGTTTTAATCCCTAATACAACTCCAAGTAGTAGTTGGGTATCGAATCCTCAGGGAAGTAAGAGTAATACACTAAGAATATATGAAACACTTAAATCTAGTTGGATACTAATTTGGATTTTTGATTGATTGTCTAATAATCAAATTTTAAATAAAATAAAGATGACTTAAATTTGATAAATAAGATATATGGACAGTGGGAAAGACATTCGATTTGGAGAAATCTTCCTTTGACTAACGATTCTATAGATTCAATTAGATAAATTCCTAAGATTTAGAATACTATTTAGTAGACTGATGCACTCTCGTGATAACAGCCCATTCACCAACTTGTAGGCACAATAATTTATCGTCGAGTGATCATTGAGTTCGAGTCTAATCTAATCACCTATCACCTTAGACATCAGCTCTCGTTAGCTAAGATGCAATAAGGATGTGCAGACCTACGTACACGTTCTGTCTACACTTATCAGGAGCAAAACATCATCGATCTAAGCATTAAGTAGCTATTTCAATCCTTAGCATTAAACGCATCCTAAACATCAGAGATTTTTCATCTAATCTACCTAAACAACCCTAAGTTACTTTACCCACAATCTATAAAGAAAACTACTCAAATATATTCCAATAAATAGCAAGCATAATGAAATAAATGCAATGAAACATAAGAGAATAGATACGGTAAAGAAAAATCCTTCATATAAACCAAGAGTGCAAGAAAAAGAGTTGGAAGCAAAATATCCTCTCTCTAAAAATGGCCAGAGCAAAAACTAGAATAAAAACTTGAATAAAACCTTGGTTAAATGTGTTTAAGAAGAATTTATATAGTATTGATAATAAATAGATTTAATTCCATGACAAACCGGTTAGCTAAAAATAGTTTTAATGGACTTTCAGCTCGGGATGGCCCGAGATCGGCCACATGAGATCGGCCTTATGATCGATCTCCTTATAGACAATGAGTATTTGCAAGTTTGCTTGAGATCAGCCTTATGGCCAATCTCGTGATATATTGGAAGTTGGCTTGAGATCGGCAGACTGAGATTTTCCTGATGGCCGATCTCGTGGATTCCAGGAGACTCTTTGGTTAGGTCTTGTCACTTGATCCCGTCTAAATTCTCACTGTACCTGAAACATCGAGAAGGTATGCAAGTGCAAAGGTGCATTGTCTAACCTATCTAATGCAATGCCAAATGCAAATGAATGTGAATGGATGGATAGAATGCCTATAATGATAATGAAGACAAGAAAAATATGGTGAAATATATGGTGAAACAATGCAAAACCCATGGTTATCAATATGGATGTTAAGTGTGCTTTTCTGAATGGAATCCTACAAGATGAAGTATATGCTGAACCACGAAAGAGGTTTCAAGATCCTGATCACTCCATGTGTTAAAATTGAAAATGCACTATATGGTTTGAAGCAATCACCACGAGGTTGGTATGAACGTTTGACCATGTTTTTGGTTAAACAATGATACAAGCGTGGGAATGTTGTTTGTCCTTTAGGATGGATATTAGTTGATGATTGTACAAATCTGTGTTGATGAAATAGTATTTAGTTATACAAGCCATGGTTGGTAGATTTGTAAACAACATGAAACAAGAGTTTGCAATTATTTCTTAAATATTCTTTAACATCTAACTGACTTTAAAGTTTTACAACACATGAGTCAAATTATATTGTAAGAGTTACCATTATTAAAATTATATTGATATGAGATGATATTATTTGAACTACAAAATGTGCCAAAAGGTTATTGGTTGTTTCAAAAAAGATATTTAAAAAGAATATGTATTCATTTTTTATCGGAGGAATTGATAAAAATGACCTAAAACTTGACTCCAAATGCAAGTCTAACCCCCATGAAAATATTTTTGCAAAACTAACCTATGAAGATGGAGAAATTATTGAACACTCTTTTTGTCTAAAATATAATATCGAAATATCAATTACGTTTCAGTCCCTACGTGTTTTTTTGTTATCAAAGCAGACTTCGTGAAGTCTGCTTCAGCCGGAATAAACTGTTTTTCCCACCAAAGCAAACTTCTCCGAGAAGTCTGCGAGGTTTATTCCGATCAAAACAGACTTCTCGGATAAGTCTGCTTTGATAGGAATAAACGCCGCAGACTTCTCGGAGAAGTCTGCTTTGGTAGGAATAAACCTCGCAGACTTCTCGGAGAAGTCTGCTTTGGTGAGAAAAACAGTTTATTTCGGCTGAAGCAGACTTCGCGAAGTCTGCTTTGTAAATAAATTACCTAATTTAAATAAAAATCGTGAAATATTTTTTAAAAAAATTAAAATTGTCATTAACATAATTTATATACATATCAAAAGCACGTAAAAGTTATAATGAATTCAGAAATAAGGAGATTGGATTCGATCTAATGGTATAAAATATTTGCTTGTTTTTTGTTGTTATGTGTTGTGGATTAATAGTTGATGTTTGTGTAGAGAATTCATGCTAGAATTTGAAATATCATGTGATAAATTTGAAATTTATATTTACAAATTTTTAAAAGAAAATTGTTTAAGTTTTGCATTTACTTAACTATTTTCAACATATTCATCCAATTTTTAACAAAACTTTCGCACATTTAATGAATTTTATTATTTAGGGTTTAGGGTTACGCAAACTTCTCGAGATTTTGTCATAGATTTATCAAAGCAGACTTCTCGAGAAGTCTGCACAAACTAGAAATTAAATGTAACTAAACCGGTTTTCTTCAATTTAGAGTTAGGGTTATGTAAAAATACAAAACAGATTTTTCGAGAAGTCTGCTTCAGCCGGAATAAACTGTTTTTCTCAGCAAAGTAAACTTCGCGAAGTCTGCTATTTTTATTTCTATCAAAGCAGATTTCTTCGAGAAGTCTGCTTTGATAGGAATAAACGTCGCAGACTTCTCGGATAAGTCTGCTTCAGTGAGAAAAACAGTATATTCCGGTTAAAGAGAGATTTATTCCAATTAAAGCAGATTTCTCGAAGTCTGCTTTGTAATATATTTACAAAGAAGACTTCAAGAAGTCTGCTAGAGAAGTCTGCTTTGTAAATATATTACAAAGCAGACTTCTTGTAACTGTATGAACTGAAAAATATAACCGAAGCCAAAACACGAAAACTAACTTTCGATCTTGATTTTTTTATCTATGCGATTTAAATGATGACCGATATAGACTCCCAGAAGCTTGTTTTAACGGATAGTGATGAATTTTTTCAAAGTTGGAAGCTTTTGAATGTAGTGTGAAGAGAGAAATTGGAAGAAAATGTGAGAGAAAATGAAAGAGGTTGAGATGAATGAGATTTGATGAAAGAATACAGGTATACTGGTGGGTGTGTCGATGGAATTAAGAGCTCCCAACAACCACGACAATGGTGGGTGTGTGCAATGAATAAGATGACATTTTGGTAATATTTTTGAAAAATTTGTTGAGAATGGTGTTTGTGTTGTTTTTATTTTTTTAAGTTAATGGCAAAATTGTAAATAAAGTTATTATTGAAAGATAAAATAGAGTTATAAAGTTAGTTTTGCAAAAAAAAAGGTTTAAATAGTTAAAATTGCAATTGAAGACAAATTTTAAGTCAATTTTGTAAATGTTCCTATTTTACCACACAATTACTATTGTGTCAAATACAAATCTAGTGATTCAAAAAAGTCCAAGGTAAGTTCATTTAAAGTGCCTGAACAAATCTACAGAAAACTTCGATTTCTTTAATTTAGGAAATTTGTTTAGGAAATGTACATTTCAATATTACCAATATGTTTTGGTAAATGATTTTTTGTATTAAGATTAAAAAATTTCAAACTAAAGAATTATAAATTTATATTCGAACTAAATAATTATTAAATTTTAATCAATGAATTAATAAGATTTTGTTACCGGATAAACATATGAAAATTAAAAAGAATATAAATTCTTGCTTATTTGTAATATAGAATATTTTTCTCGACAGCTTTTGCCTACTGTCAATGTGTGCAGATGAATAGAAAGCTCTGCATCTTATTACTTCGCCGCACTGAATAAACGATACAACAGCTAATAAGAGTAAAGGATTAAGCATTTATAGAAAAACATCATAAAATAAAATAAAAACTTTCTAGAGTAATGTCTTGCAACATAATTGTTGTAATAGGTCTCATTGTAAAACATTTTTCAGTAGTATACAAAATCTACTTAATATGTTTTGTAACAGGGATTCTTCTACATGAATAATTCAACAATTTCAACATACTATGTATAATGCAATAACAATCTGTGAGTTAATAAATTTATTTAACATTTTCCATTGCATATGTAAACACAATCGATGAAAAAATCATGTAAGCAAAATATCTTCGAAAACGTCAAACAAATTTCCAAAATCTTTGACTACGAATAGTAAATCCCAAAACAGGTGACTAAATGCAAACCGATACATTGTTCAAATATAATCAAATCTCGTATAATATAAACTTACATTCGTATAAGTTAGTTACTTATTAAGAGTCACTAGTTATTATTTCGTAAAATTGTGTCTATTCAATTACAATCATGTTGTTTCAACACAATGAATTGTGTTTTTTCAATTATACAATCGTGTTGTTTCAACATAATGGTTCGTTTTGTATAAATATATATAGACTCTAGTTTTTATAACAAGTTCGAGTGTAATACAATCAAGTTAATAAAATGTTGATTACATTCAATATATTCTCTGTTTTTTTTTCATAACCGTAAAAATTTCCAAACACCAACATGATATCAGATCTTTACAATTGAAGAGAACAAAAAAGAAAACACTAGTTTACAACTCATCGCAAGAACAAAAGCAACAAGAAGATGTCACATACGTTAATCGCAAAATAAACCGAGATTATGTAAGGCTCTTCACATCAAGTGATCTCTATATTCAATGGGGAGAAGTACGACTTCTAGAGCACTAAGATGGCAACCATTCTCAAGATTAGAAAATTGTGGTTCGTGGTTGAAGAAGGCGTGCTGGTCGAACCGGTACAAGAGCAATAAACCCCTGAAACAGCAAGGGCAAAATCGCTTAGAGAAAAAGCAATGTCGAATAGAATGATGGCATTGCAAATTTTGCAAACTGTCGTGACTGATAAAATATTCTCACACATTGCGGCATCATCAACATCAAAAGATACATAGGACGTATTGAAGGCTGAGTATCAAGGTTCTCCTAAAGTCCAATTGGTTAAACTTGAACTGTTGCGTAGGGAGTACGAAAATTTGAAGATGTTTGATAACGAAGAAATTAAGAAATTCACCGATAAGTTAATTGTTTCGGAGAATCAATTAACTTATCATGGTGTAAACAAAACCAACTATCAACTCATACAAAAGATACTCATTTCTCTCCCAACCTAGTTTGATAGCATTGTTAGCGTTTTGGAGCAAACTCACGATTTGATTTCACTAACAATGACAGAGCTAATCGGTATTTTACAAACACATGAAGCAATAGTGGATACAGGAGAAGAAATGATACAAGTTTGAGATCCTAGCCGTGATGCTCTCGGACCGGGTGCAAGGAGCTTGAGCGAGAAACTCGGCGTTAGGCTTCTTAGGTTAGATAGGGCGTGTGTTTGGGGGTGGTGGGGTGAGGTGAACCACACGAGGTATGAGAGACCTCGTGATAAATAACAATTCTAAAGATAGGAGTGTAGATCACAACTAGGTGTAGAACAAGCACGAGTTTTGTGCAAAGACTCTTTGGAAAAACATTTATCTTTATTAATATGGGCAAAAAGTTATCGAATTACAATGTCGAAGGAGCTTTATTAATATGCTCTGCAGCCTGACCTTCTAGGGTCGACTCACAAAGAAAAATTGGAAATGTTACAAAAGTGTATAAAGGAAAATTACACAAATGGAAACAACCAAAAAGGTAAATTACTTAATGTTCTTAACTCAAACAAAAGGAAAAATACTAAATCGTACCTTGTAAAACAGAAAAGGCAATATTAATAATGTAAAACTTACCTTCTTACCTCTTCGCTAAGAAATGGAAGGTGCCCGACCTTGTGGCATGAACGCGCCTAGCTCCTATTCTTGCACTTCAAGTAGGTTGACATATTGTTGGGTCTTGACCTCCTTTGCCATGAGAGCCCAAGCTTTTAGAGCAACTTGGTGAAGTGTTAAGCCTTTGACTTGCTTTTTGCACTCTTGGCACGTTGTTGAATTTCCTTAACCTTCTAGAAGTCTTTCCACGAACAAGCTGAACTTGTGGTAGAGTGCCCGAGTTCTGCCTCTTGTCATTGCTCGTGGTGGCACCATTGGGGCAGAACTCCCCTCTAGATCCATGTTTTGAAGCTGGCTGGTTATCTGGTCCGAGTCTTCTAGGGTGGTGCTCGTGCTGTCCGTGTCGCCGTATGATCCGGTTGTGCCTCCAGTCGAGGTGGCAAAGTTGCCACTTGAGCCGGCCGTGATGCCAATCGCGCCAGCCATGTTGCCGGTCGAGCCGGTGGTGTTGGCCGCCTTGCCGCTTGTTGGGACACCCATTTTGTCAATCGGGCCGGTGGTGTTGTTCGGCCCAGCAATATCGCTCATCGGGCTAGCGGTGTTTTCTCGGCCCGGCCATGTCATCTATCGGGCCGGCTTTCTCGGGCAGGCCTTCTGGTAGGCCATCTTTGTGGTCTGGCCTTCCTGACCGGCCATTCAATCTGGTGCCCTCATCATCCCCTCCCTCTTCAGGAGGTTTTGTCCTCAAAACTGGATCATCTGCAAGGAAGGGAGCTAGATCAGTTACTTTGAAGGTGTTAGACACATTAAACTCACCTAGGAGCTCGAGTCGGTATGCATTGTTGTTGATTCTTTCAAGGATCCTGAATGGTCCATGTCCTCTAGAGGCTAGCTTGGAACTCCTTAGGTGGGGGAACCTCTCCTGTCTTAGGTGTAGCCACACCCAATCGTCTGGTTAAAAGATCATCTCGTTTCGCCCTTTGTTGGCATGAGTCACATATTGCTTGGTCCTCTTTTCTAGGTTCTGCATGACCTTCTGGTGTTGCTTCTTGATGAATTCTGCTTTGTATTCTCTGTTCATGTTGGTCATCTCAGCTGCTGGCAGTGGGGTCTGCTTAAAGGGCGTTTGAGAATTGAAGCCATATACAACTTCAAAAAGTGTGTTCTTAGTGGGTGAGTGCACGGCCCTGTTATATGAAAATTCTATGGATGGCATACACTCCATCCATGTATTGATGTTTTTCCCAAGTGTTTTCCTGAGAAGAGTAGACAAGGTCCGGTTGACCACCACAGTTTGGCCATCGGTCCGAGGGTGGCACATGGTGGAGAAAGAAGCTTAGTGCCTTGTTTTCTCCAAAGGGTTCTCCAGAAATGACTTAGGAACTTGGTGTTTCGATCTGACACAATGATCCTTGACACTCCATGAAGGCGTATTATCTCCTTAAAGGATAATTTTGCCGTATGTGTGATGTCATTGACATTTGCACAAGGTATGAAGTGGGCCACTACCACTACAAAGATGGCATCCTTGTGGTTGATCTTGGGCAGTACTAGAACGAAGTCCATTGAAATATCTACCCATGGATGCGTGGGTATAGGTAGGGGGAGATACAACCCATGAGGGTGCACTCGGGACTTAGCCTTTTTGCAAGTAACACACATTGCACAATGGACTTCTACAGTCCTTTGATGTGTGGCCAGTAGAAGTGCTCCTTGACTACGACAAGGGTTTTGTCAACGCCAAAGTGGCACATAAGACCTCCACCATGAACTTCTCGGGTGATGATACAAGCCTTGATTCAAGGATGTATGCGCGTGGGTTGTTTGGAGAAGTGTAGGTGAGAAACTCGACCTTAGACTTCTTGGATAGGGGTTTTTGGGTTGGTATTCGATGGAAAGGTGAAGTGAACCACACGAGGGGGTGTTGAACCTCGTGATAAATCACAAACTTAGAGCTAGGAGGGCTCGTCTCAACTAGGTTCTAAGGGCACAAGTCTCTTGAGAGAATAACTTGTTGGGGAAAAAGTTCTATCTTTATTAATATCAAAAAGGTTGTCGAACTACAATGCTAGAAGGAGCCTTATTAATATGCTCGACAGCTTGACCTTCTAGGGTCAACCCAAATAAGAAAAGGAAAACTTACAAAAGTGCACAAAAGGAAAAGATACAAAAGTGTATAATCGAAAAAGGACCTATTCCTAAAATGTCTTTGACTCAATTAAAAGTAAATATTCTAGATCCTACCCTGCAAAACAGAAAAAGGCATATATTCGAATTGAAACTTACCTTAACTTACCTCATGGCCAAGAAATGGAAGGTGGCCGTCCTTGTGGCATGCATGCGCCTTGCTCCTAGTCTTCGACTTGGAGTAAGGTTAAGAATCTTTGGGCCCTGACCTCTCTTGCCACTAAAGCCCAAGTCTCTGATGTCCCTTGTGTTGTTGAGAAGCCATTGGACTCTTCTTTGCACTTTTGGCCCATTGTCTTTAGTCGATCTTCCTCTAGGAGCTTGTCGACCCATAAGCTGAATTTGTGGAAGAGTGCCCTTGATCTGCTTCTTGTCATTGCTCCTTGAGGTACCACTGGTGTAGATACTTCTTCTAGCTGCATGTCCTGGAGCTGGTAGCTCATTTGGTCCGAGTC
>JAEVFF010000823.1:0-138292 GCA_018901945.1 Pugionium dolabratum | reverse complement strand
CATCTTAATCAGATAATTTAATTATAGAATTTAATGAGTTTCCAAATACTATTTAATTTTCAAATATACGAAGATTCAAAAATTAGGAAATTTTGAGTTAGTAAATTACACATTTAATTACTCGCCAATTTTAAAAATAGAAGATTGTTTTTACATAAATAATTAATTATTGTACACATATATAAAGAAAATAAATATGTCGAATTTTTATAGATATAGAAACTTCATTAACACTATTTAATTCTATTTTTATATTATATGCAAATTTACTTTTTAATTCAATAATTAAATTCAATATATTGTAGTAATAATTGTTTTATAGAATATTGTGTAATAATATAGTCGGTATATCTAAATCACAAATCATATAGAAATTATATCACTCAATTTTTTTTGTTTCCAAACAATCAATATATTTACAAATAAAATTTTATATTATATCATTTTTTTGTAATATTAAATTTGAATAACTAATAATTATTTTTTTAGTATGACTACTATATATATAAGTAGATTCTATAACATAACAAAATTAATTAAAACTACTAATTTTATTAATTTAATTTAAAACATGTTTCAGATATTTTATTAAAAATTTTGTAAATATATTTTTGATTAACATATCGCAAAAACAACTATAAAATAATATAATATTATTTGAATAATATATAATAATAGTAATATTATTATTTTATAATATATATAATATTTTAAATTAAAATATATTTATAATTTTTCATTCAAATAATAAAATTTTTAAAAATATTAATTTTAATATGTGCATACCAGAGGTAATATTCTAGTTCCACTTTAAACTCAAACGAGATTTTTTTTTTCATTTTGTTAAACTGAAATATCAATGTTTACAAGAGAAAAAATATGACCAAACAATAAATAAATTTCAATCAACATTAAATATTATAGAAGAAAGCCTCAATGCATCAACTACATTATTATATAATCTTGGTTGATGATAAAATTGGATTGCATCGAATTTTGAAATCTATTGATAAATTGTTTGAATGTGGTGATTAAATCCAAAATTGACACTTTATTACTACAAGATTAGCTTTCTACACTTTTTTTGTGTGAATTTGATTCACAAATATTTAAAACGGGATTAATTCTACAAAAAATAGCTTTGGTTTATTTTTCCATTAAACGGGATGACGTGACTACCATATAAGATACATATGCAAAAACGAATCATTTTAGCGAACTTTTATGCAACTGAATTCTAACTAAAACGGCATCATTTTAGTCAATACCAAAATAACATCGGTTTGATTCATTTTTCTATGCTTCATTGTCCTTTATACTTAGTTTTAATGTTAACCAAAACAACGTCATTTTGATTATAATTAATTTGAATAAGAGTTTGATAAAACAACGTTAATTTTGCATACGTAGCTCTACGTAGCAGTTAAATCATCCCGTTTAAATATTCGTAGTTTAAATTTAAAAATATATATACATTAGAATGTTCGTATAGGCCTGTCAAGCGGGTCAGACCCGCCCCGCCTCACCCGCCCCGCGGCGGGGTACAGATTTTTTTGCACAAAATTTTTTTACCCGCAAAACCTGCGAATCAATTTTTTTAGACCCGCACCCACCCCGCATTAATCAAGCGGGTCACGCGGGTGACCCGCTTCATTTTTCAAAATTTTTTAAAAAAATTTAATAAATTTAACTAAACTAAAATATTTAATAAATTTTATTAAAATAAAATATTTAATACATTTAATTAAAAAAATAAAAAATATTTAATAAATTTAATTAAACTAAAATATTTAATAAATTTATTTAAATTAAAATATTTAATAAAATAATTAAAGTTTCTAAAAATATTTAAATAATTTAATTAAAATATTTAATAATTTCATTTGTTTGGGTTTAAATTAGTTTGGACCTAAATTAGTTGGGCCTGAATTTGATTAATTTGATTGAGCCCAAAATTTGCGGGTACCCGCTGACCCGCAAGTTAAAAAATTGCGACCCGCACCCGTCCCGTTCTAAATAATGCTCGACCCGCACCCGTCCTGCATATGAAAAAAAAAATTTCACTCGACCCGCACCCGCCCCGTAACGGGTCAAACGGGCGAGACCCGCGGGTAAAGAATCATATTGACAGGCCTATGTTCGTATATAGATATTTAAGTTTGTGGTGGAATAGTATATTCTTCCGGGCTTATTCCTCATTTACTACAACTCTAAAAATGAAACGAATGAATGAAGATATTTACATGACCCAAAAAAGAAAATTATGTACATTTCAGAAGAGCTATATGTACATGTGTTTAACGACGATTGGATACAGCTGTACATTTCGGTGACAGGTGTGAAATTGTGTTGAGCAAAGAAGCTGAGCTAGAAGAAACCTTCAGACCTGTGCTTTGCGACAAGTGTTGCCTTCCCGCGTCAAGGAATCCTGACCTAGAAGAAACCTAACCTAGAAGAAACCTGCAGACCTGTGTTTTCTATGGCGGCACATACACTCCGGGACAGGATAAGCAACCACGTCACGATCTCTCCGTCCTCTCCGTGACTCAGGATGGCCTTGAGACTTGCGGTGAAGCTTCCGAGTTACAAAGCTGAGCTCAGATTCCGTAACTGAAGAATTCTCCATCAAAGGAAGCATTGCTCTCTTATTAGGCATTATAAACTTCCTGTGTCCAACATAAGCTCTGTTTCCCTGAGAGTTAAAAAGAGAGCTTAACAGACTTAAACCAGTTGTGAAAGAGAAATAAATATTATTAAAAAGAAAGAGTTTTTAACAGACTTCGAGAATCAAATCCATCCATAATAATTAGGTATTAATTGTGTGTTACCTGCATAGCTTTGGCCATGTTTCCGCCATGGGAAGGAAGAAAAACATCGCTGCTAAGTGAAACAATGTAATCAATAGCTGCCAAAGCTGAAGATCTATTAGTGTAAGGCAAGAGCTCGCCTTTATGAGCCAAAGTCTCTTTTGTCACCAAATTAGGGAACACTTTAGCCAGTGGCTCTAGTGCCCTTGAGCCACCAAATGGCTCACCTCCAGCGATATATATCGATGCATTGCTCGGTGCTCCCAAGCCTTTCAACAACCTTTCAATCCAAAAAAGTTTCTATCAGACCATATACAAAATTATCAAAGTCACAGTTTGATGTTCAGTTTCTTCTTTTTTAAGTTTACCTTGCAATCTCATATGCATTGAGAGGACAAAACCCAGCAAGTCTACGCTCTGTGTAGCTCATGTTTAGTCTACCAGTGAGGTATCGAGGCTGAGCCATTCGGGTTTCTGCAATGATTCGATCAAATTCTGAGCCTAATCCAGTGAGACAACCGGTTCTTACCCATACATCTTTCTCCAGCCTTAAATGGAGAGCTATATATGGACCTTCGATCCACATTCTTCTCGCGAGCCTGTTCCCGAGATTCTCAATCGGTGCTGCGAACCTCAGTGCGTGGAAAGCAACCTATAACCAACAAATTCCGATCTGTTTTCATCAAAAATTTGAAAGGAAAAAAAATTGATTACTCGAAAAGGTTGTACCTTGCATCGAAGTTTCTGCAGATCCGGAGGGAGATTCTTAGCTAGCCTTGAGTCTAACCCTTTCAACACCAAAAGCCCTTCCTCGTTAAACTGCATTTACAGAACATTCAAAATTAAGATTTAGAGAAAACATAAACTCCAAAACAACAGCAGAATTACACCTGTTTGAAGAATTTTGCACGGATCCAAACTGGAGAAACATCCCACGGAATCTGATTCACAATTGTTTGTCTAGACATTAGATGCGTTGAAGGTAGAGAAGAAACAATACGCACATCAGATCTCAGCGTTTTCTTGAAATGCTCTACATCGAAAATGTCTGAGAACTCACTGTAACAAAACAAAAGAGACTTTCACTCTTATCAGTTACTCAAATCAAAATCAATAAAAAAAATTCTTTGTTTACCTTTCGTCTCCCCAAACTCGATTCACCTGCAAAACTGGAACAACAAGAGCAGCTTCAAGAATCATAGCGATGACAACAGCATCAACGATTTGATTCCGTTGTTGATTTAGTCCACCAGAGACAACAACAACGAGGTATCGTCGCTTCTCTTTAGAAACCGTAGCTGATTTCTTCCTGTAATCCAAACTAAAATCCAAACAAGGTTTGTATCCTTCACCATTGGGCTGTTTCCAAAACTCCCTCTCCTCTTCCGTCATATTCCCGGAATGTCCTCCTCTCACCGGTAACGGAAACAAGGTGGAATTTCCGGAGACGGAGAGTGAAGTTAAGAACTGACGATGGTCGTCAGAGATGAAGAATTTGAGAGAGGAAGATTCAGGAATCGTGGAGACGCAGGTGGACACTGAATCTAAGGACGATGACGTGAGAAACGAAATTCCCGAGAAAACGAGAGAAAGTGAAATGAGAAGGAGGAAAAACTGTGGAAGTGAGCATCGGGTTTGGTGATGGTGGTTAAGGTACCGAGGACTGGTTCTCTTTGGCGGAGATAAGAAGAGGAAGGAGAAATGGAAGAAAGGAGATGGCGGATGCGAAGTGAAGAAAGGATTCTTGATAGTTCTCATCGATTTCGCCATTCTATCGTAAAGAAAGGAGTTTTTAGTTCTCTGTGCAAAGAGAGAGAGAGAGATAGAGAAAAGAAGAGCGGTCGATTCAGTTACAGAGACTTCTAATTCTTGTTTTCCCGGGAAACTAACGAATCGGGAGACTATTTATGATTTATTTAAGAATAATAATTTAAAATAATAAAATTTTAAATTTATTTTACAAATTTAACAAATAATAATAAAATTTCAAAAATATCATAAATTATTATGTGAAAATAATTATTTATTTTAAATAAATTATATATAAAATTAAAACATAATATTTGGTTTCAATTTTTGTAATTTATAGTTTAAATTTTTTTATTAAATTTTTTTTTAAATTATTTTATTATTACATTTATGTTATTTTTAAAAATTCAAATAATTAATGTTATATTTAAAACCAAAACTTTTAATATTGATATTTTAGAGTAATATCCTAAAATAGCACCATTTTAAGTTTATCTTCCAAATTTAGCGCAATAAAACTAAAATTTCCAAAATAACATAAATTATTGTGTAAAAATAATTATTTACCTTAAATAAAATATATATAAAATTAAAACATAATGTTTGGATTTACTTTTTCCAATTTAGGATTTAAATTTTTTTTGCTATATTTAAGATAAAAACTTGAAATTGTACTATTTTGTCAATTGGCAGATATTTTATTCAATTGTCTTTTATTTAATTCTATTTTAAAATATGCATTCTCTTATATTAATTCTTATCAAATATCAGATTCACAGTAAACGATTAGACAAAAATGCCGGAAAAAAAAACTCATGTCAGACAGGAGAAAACAGAGAATATTCAGGTTCCTTTTGATGGAAAGCAAAAAAAATTACACTCCAGATTTCAAAGGACTGGAACTGGGCTCTAACTGGAGGAGAATGATTGCTTAAAGAGTCTTTGATCATGAAGACAATGCTTTTTTAACCTCTGATGTAACTTCTTGAGGAGGCTTCTCGGCATTGATGTTCGTAAGAACGGCCTTCTTTGCGTAGTAATCGATAACCTGTGGAAAAGAGAAGTACATGAACATTGAACATGCTTGCAAAAGATTGTAAATGCCCAAAAGAGGCCGAATACATGAAACATGAATTAATACCGGTTCAGTTTGACTGTGAAAAGCTGCAAGTCTGGACCGTAGAACTTCAGCGTTGTCATCTTTGCGTTGGATCAGAGGCTCTCCGGTAATCTTCAATTGGTCAATAATGAAGACAATCAGTTTGTTATGGAGTGAGTTAATTTGGATAATCAGACGAAACATATCAAGTTTTATTATACGTCTTACATCATCAATTCCAGGGGTTTTGGGAGGGGCGAATTTTGTGTGGTAACTCCTGCCACTCGAAGGGTGGATCCATCTTCCGGTTATTCTTTCCTCTAAGATCGAGTCATCGATGGCAAAGTTGAGAACTTTGTCGATTCCAGTTCCTCGCTTCTTAAGCATGTTGTCTAGCTGCAAGCAAAAAGGTCAATCTGAATGGTTAGAAATGAACTACAAAAAAATGAAGGGAGCAAAAGGAGAGACCTAAGAAACACTGAGTTTTCTATAGAGCAGCACCTTCTCTGCCTGAGTAACAGTCCTGGGAAACCCATCAAGGATAAATCCTTTTTGACATTTTGGCTTGTTCATTGCATCATCTATTATACCAACAACCAAATCATCAGAGACGAGCTCTCCCTGAAAAGAAAACAATCACAAAGAATAACAATCCAGTAAACAACCTAATTAAACAAAAAGAAAAAGCCACGGAAGCTGACTTTGTCCATAGCTTCTTTCGCCTTAACACCAAGAGGGGTTTTAGCAGCAACAGCAGCTCTTAACATGTCTCCAGTGGATAAATGACACAAGCAATACTCATCCTTCACTACTGGAGATTGTGTACCTTTCCCTGACCCTGGAGGTCCTGCAAAATCACAAGAGTCACAACACTAAACATTCTCGTTTCTCAAAACATTCCATCCAAAGAGAGACAACTTATTCACACTTCCAGAACACAGCACAAGAAGCCTAAATTTCACCATCAACATTTCCAAGTAGCTTTGCTTGTAGTGCAATACACTGCACTTCACCATTAACATTCCAAGTGCTCCCCAATGAAGTAGACAAATTATACACACTTTCACAACACAAGAACCCAAAATTAAGTATATTTGCCATGGATTTAATCTCAGGTACCAAACCTAAATAATGAATTTTTAGATTTACAAAGTCTCAGGTCACAAAACCAAAGAGACCCAATTCAGAGGAAACTTCAGTAAATCCATTATGAAATTTTTTACTTCACCATTTAAATATTACGAAAGATAACTGGAGGTCAAGCTCACAGAAGCAATCCCTCAGATCTAAAATTACCCTCTATCATAAGTTTTGAGTTTCATCATAAACACAGTAGAATTCTCCACACAAAACAACGGAAATGCTGGATTTACAGATACTACAACGAAGCATGTACAAATTAGTCTTCTTCGAGGAAGAAAAAGGACTGTCTTAGTGAGCTACCTATGAAGATGAGGCGTTTGTCGGGCTTTTGTGCACATTTCAAGCGGCGGAGGAGCTCCGACATAAGATCCACCGTCTGAACATTTTCCAAATCCACCGCAGCACCGCCGGTCGCCATAGCTGATCTACTCTCGCTGTTGTTTAGCTTAAAAGTCTTTGTTTTTCTCTACGTTACGCTTGTCGAAAAGGGTTTTTGTTCTCACAAGTCAAAAGGATACGGCAGTGATCGGGTCGGGTTTCACAAACTCGGGCCTTTTAGTTTAGGTCCGAACGGTTAAAACTCTATACAAACTGAATCAACCAATATTAACAATCCTGTTTTGATTTAGAAGATCATTCATATACTTCTAAGTTAGTGAACCTCTAACACATCAGTTTACATTATTGTTATTCGCTTAAGACAATAAAACTCTGAATAAAGACAATACGGATAGAAAATCAAAAATGCTTTTAGACAAACTAAATAGATAATGTTGAGTTCGACCTCAGGTTTCTCTTTTTTTTATGGGCCACAACTTATCAATACAAAAATTCAACATTTTCATACGAAAATTTAATACATTTATACAAATATTTAATATTCTCGTACGAGTTAATAGGAAACGAACTATACACCTTTAAAATACATGTAGAAATGATACAACTAATAAATCATTTATTCTTTCTGATTTTAGATCATTTATTTATTCTGATTTCAAGTTTCTCAAGTTGTAGGATTTCGGAAGGGTTTTTGTTTTGCAACGTCTCAATTTAGAGCTTAACTCTTTGACCAATTGGAAATCTCATCTCAATGCATTGGTGGGCAAAAATTATTCGGAAAATGCTTGTTTGATCTGTTTTGATATTAATGTTAAAATTTTGACTTAGTGGAGACCCAATTTCCATTTTCTGAAAAGATTTATCTGAGTAGAGAATTTCGAAAAGGAAATGGGGGAAGATATCGGAATGGCAAAGAGCTTCCTTTTCTCCGTCCATAAACCCTAAAAATCTGTAAATTTCAAGCATTATAGGATGTTTTCCGGTTCAGAATCAACCGGTTATTTATTAACCGGTTTTCAATCAAATTGAAAAGATCCGTTTTATTGTGTTATTCGTCTCGGTGACGGTGAGAGATAGGAGAAAAGACTCCATCCGATAAGAAAGAACGATAGATAGTTTAGACTCTCAGAGATATACTGAAGTTTCTCATCGCTCTGCATTTCCGGCTTCTATCCTTAAACCCCTTTCTCTTGGTCTCCAACTAGGGTTTTGTTTGGTTTTGTTTTACAGTTATGAAACCTGCTACCTCTTTGCAAGGTTTCTCTTACCCTTTCTCCTCGCATGCTTCATCTATCTACTTCGATGTTCGCAGACCAGCTACTACTCCCTCGAAAATGGCAGCTTTTAGTGCTCTATCGCTTTGTCCTTACACTTTCACTTTCCTACAAAGCTCTCGAATCAGGTCTACCGTTTCGTGTTCCGTCACTTCTCCTCCTGCTTCTGGTCTGTTGTTTTCTTTTCCTCTTTTCTTTTTTTTCTAGATTACTGACTCCATTTCATTGGAGGAAATGAGTTATTAAGAATGGGTTTGAATCATTTGAAATTGGTACAGAACAAAAATTAAACCTTTTTTGAAGAAACTGGCTGATTAATGGCCAATTTTGATAAGAGTTTACTTCCACACTTATTCATATTACGCTCTGACTTTCTCACTCGGTTTGTATCGATACTTTGATTATAAATTTATAATCTTTAATTTTTTTGGTTTCTTTGTTTAAGGTACATCTTCTTCCTCTAAAACACCTCGCAGAAGATCAGGTCGACTAGAAGGAGCTGGAAAAAGCATGGAGGACTCTGTAAAACGTAAAATGGAACAGTTTTATGAAGGAACTGATGGACCTCCGCTACGTGTTCTTCCTATAGGTGGCCTTGGTGAAATTGGAATGAACTGTATGCTTGTTGGAAACTATGATCGTTACATTTTAATCGACGCTGGTGTAATGTTCCCTGAGTAAGTTTGGAGACAGATTTATCTTGTTATTACGGGCGAGATACGTCATTTTTTGTTTTGTTAACTTTCTATGCAAAACTGTATGATATTACAGTTATGATGAACCTGGAGTCCAGAAAATAATGCCAGACACAGGATTTATCAGACGATGGAAACACAAGATTGAAGCTGTTGTGATAACACATGGTCATGAAGATCACATTGGTGCATTGCCTTGGGTAATGTCTTCTTCCACTCTTTGAAAAAGCTATTTCGAGGCGTGGACTTTTGGAGATTTTTCTAGATAGAGTTTAGGTTTTATTTAACACTTGAATCTCATGGGTATATGCAGTTTTAGCCTCTATCCATTGTTGGTTTATATCCTTTGTTTAACCAATACTATTTTACATGTGTCAGGTTATTCCAGCATTGGACCCTAATACACCGATTTTTGCATCATCCTTCACCATGGAGGTGATTTACACCTTCAATCTGTTTCAGTTAGTCTTATTTATTTTAACAGCGGCTAAGCTTAGATGTAAGCTTCAGTTCAGAATGTATCTATCCCAGCTTACATTCTTATCTGTCAGAACAGTCATATTCCTGTACAGGCAGTTAGTTGCCTAGATCCTATCACGCCTAATCTTCTCTTTGCATTTTCTCTCATGGATGAACTTTTTTTTCTGTGAAATAGCTTATAAAGAAGCGCTTGAAGGAACATGGAATCTTCGTTCAATCTAGACTTAAGACATTTAACACTCGTAGGAGGTTTATGGCTGGACCGTTTGAAATAGAGCCCATTACAGTTACCCATTCTATTCCTGATTGTAGTGGCTTAGTACTCCGCTGCGCTGATGGTAATATTCTTCACACTGGAGATTGGAAGGTAGAGTAACCCCATCATAAACCGTTCCTGTCCCTTTGTATAGTCTGCAAGCTGCATGAGATAATTTAATTAATAACAGATTGATGAAGCACCATTGGATGGAAAAGTCTTTGATCGTGAAGCTTTAGAGGAACTCTCAAAAGAAGGAGTCACGTTGGTAAGGATTTCTGTGCACAGTCATACTATTGTTATGTGTTGAAAGCACATAAGCGAAGGTTGAAATTATTATATTAACTACTTTAGGTGATAACATAAAAACAATTTTCCATCTCCTACACAGATGATGAGTGACTCCACAAATGTATTGTCACCGGGAAGGACAACTAGTGAAAAGGTGGTAGCAGATGCCTTGGTAAGGAATGTAATGGCGGCCAAGGGAAGAGTTATCACAACTCAGTTTGCCTCCAATATACATCGTTTGGGAAGTATAAAGGCAGCTGCTGATTTAACTGGTCGGAAGTTGGTATGTCTTTTCTCTCATGTGTTAGCTTTGGCTATTGTCATATATTCTTCCATAATTCTGGATAATTTTAAACTTACGGGAGTAATTTTCTCCATAGATTTCAGCTTCCACTTTATGTCATATAGTCAATTTTCCTCAATTATTCAGCAACAAGTTTCATTTCAGAAGCTCAAAGTACAAAGTTTCCTATATTTTTGTTTTTATCTAGGTCTTTGTCGGCATGTCCTTGAGGACATATCTAGAAGCGGCTTGGAAGGATGGAAAGGCTCCAATTGACCCATCAAGTCTGGTATAAGACCTATCTCTTATACTGTCTCTTGTATGCTGAATTTGAAGAGATACTTAAGTCCACTCGCCATTAGTGATGCATAAAGTTTTTTCTTAAATACAAATGGCCAACATCTGCCATGTGTGAGTTTGATGATTAATAACAAATTCTGTTTTCTAATTTCAGTTTATCTTTCATCATTTATCAAAAAATCCTCTCAGGTGAAAGTCGAAGACATTGAAGCATATGCTCCTAAGGACTTGCTGATTGTCACGACTGGATCACAAGTAGGCTAATCTCATAAAATTGGGAAGTGGCAGTTTTAATTCGACTTTCCTAGCTAATTGACAATGACTCTGATCAGGCAGAACCACGCGCTGCCCTGAATCTTGCATCATATGGAAGTAGTCACGCGTTCAAACTTACCAAGGAAGACATAATTCTCTACTCAGCCAAGGTAGTAGAGAAATGTTATATAAAAATGTACATACATATGCTAAAGAGCATCTAATAAGATGGAAGATGTGATTGCTGATGTATATTATGGGTCTAATGTTTTACTCAAGGTAATCCCAGGCAATGAATCACGAGTAATGAAAATGATGAATCGGATAGCGGATATCGGGCCAAATATCATCATGGGTAAAAATGAAATGCTGCACACATCTGGTCATGCCTATCGTGGAGAATTGGTTAGTGATTTCTTTTCTTTAGATGCCATTGATAGGTTCAAGCAATGTTACCAGCTTTGCCTCTCTTTTTCTTTTCACATCAAAAAATAGGCTTTTAGCGCATATGTAACAGAATACAGGCAATTGTTATTCCATTTGGATTTTCTTTTTGCAAATTGATGAATGTCTAGAGAAAAAGGTTTGTTTCTCATGATTTTAAACGGTCTTTGTTGTTAAGGAAGAGGTTCTTAAAATAGTGAAACCACAACATTTTCTACCCATACATGGAGAACTTTTGTTTCTTAAGGAGCATGAATTGCTCGGGAAGTCTACTGGGGTTCGACACACTACTGTAAGTCTCTCACCATAAATTTATTAAGTCACAGTAGATAGATAAGATAAATATCATCCTTCTGTTATGGGTTTGATGAAATACAATCCGTAAAATAGGTGTGAAATCTGGAAATAAGATTACTCTACCATACAGATTGAATTTACACATTGAACATTTTTTTCTTAAAAGGTCTCAGGAGTTGCCCTGTTAATTGTATATGAAGTTCTTAGAAGAATCCTTTCATCATCTGGAAAATAAAAAATAATCCTGTTTTGTGTGGTATTGAGTTTGCTGAATGTTTTCACTTTTTTCCTTGCTCCAACTTCAGGTTATAAAGAACGGAGAGATGCTTGGAGTTTCTCACTTGAGAAATAGAAGGGTTTTGTCCAATGGATTTAGCTCTCTTGGCAGAGAGAATTTACAGGTTGGGTTTGCAGTCACTGTTGTACTTTTTATGACTTGAGCACGTACTGAATAATCCTAGCTTTGCTGCAGTTAATGTATAGTGATGGCGATAAAGCATTTGGCACATCAAGCGAACTGTGCATTGATGAGAGACTCAGAATTGCTTCTGATGGCATTATAGTTTTAAGGTATGTCCGAATTTTAAGATCTTTAGTAAAAACTTCTGTGCCAATGCATTAAGCCATTATCTATAGCCCTTCTTAAATAATATTCTTTTCCCTGTGTGATTTTATATAACACAGCATGGAAATCATGCGCCCTGGCATCTCAGAAAATACTCTAAAAGGAAAAGTAAGAATCACAACGCGCTGCATGTGGCTTGACAAAGGAAGACTTTTAGACGCACTTCACAAAGCAGCTCATGCTGCTCTATCAAGTTGTCCTGTGAATTGTCCCTTGTCTCACATGGAAAGAACAGTGTCTGAAGTCCTGAGGAAAATTGTGAGGAAATACAGTGGTAAAAGGCCTGAAGTCATTGCCATAGCCACTGAAAATCCCATGGCAGTCCGGGCTGATGAGCTAAGTACTAGACTCTCCGGTGATCCAAATCTTGGCTCTGGAGTTGCAGCTTTAAGAAAAGTTGTTGAAGGACATAACAAAAGAAGTCGACCGAAGAAAGCATCTTCACAAGAAGATCCCCAAAAAGAAGTAGATCGCACTTTGGAAGGTCTTGTCTCACACTCACATTTGTAGTTATATTCTTATATACTTGGGTTTTTCGATCTGTAATCTAACCTGCTTCAGTAATGCAGATGATCTTATTGATAGTGCAAGACTACTGGCTGAGGAAGAAACCTTGGCGTCTTCATACACAGACAATGCTGATGATGTGCCCATCCGGAGTTCTTCAGAAGAATCGGATGATTTTTGGAAATCATTCATCAATCCATCACCTGGTGAAACTGAAGAGGTGAATAAGGTAACTGAGGATAATGAAAGCCGCAGAGACAATGATGATCTGTCTGATGGTTCAGACTCTCAGACCAAGTCGTCGTCATCAAAACGTGTGAGGAAGAACAAATGGAAACCTGAGGAGATTAAGAAGGTGATCAGAATGCGTGGAGAGTTGCACAGCAGATTTCAAGTGGTGAAAGGTAGAATGGCGTTGTGGGAAGAGATCTCTTCAAATCTATCGGCTGAAGGAGTAAATCGTAGCCCGGGACAATGCAAATCTCTCTGGGCATCTCTTATTCAGAAATATGAGGTTCTCCTCTTAACTAAATTCACATATGAATTCCTTAGATGTTGATCTTAATGGTCATGTTTACAAGATCAAGATCAAAAACTTTAGATTGTTCGATACGGTTTTGCAGGAATGCAAAGCTGATGAAAGAAGCAAAACGAGTTGGCCACATTTTGAGGTTATGAACAACATTTTGTCTGAGTTAGGCACACCTGCACCTAAGTAATGAGGTTACATAATTTATCGCAAAGAATCATCTTCAAGATTAGTAAATTGAACATTTATATATATTTGTAACCTTTCAGATAAATTTATCTGTAGAAGCCATTAAAACAAGCAAGATAAATACTAAGGAGAAGAAAACATTGAGTCTATTCCACAGACTAGCTAAGTTATTATTATTATTACCATATATCAAATGTTTCTGTTTTCTTATTGAAAAGGGTTTACATTTGAATAAATCAAACACTCGCATGTTAATTTAGCTACTCAATTTTATTAAAGGTGATTAATAAGTTGTAAATTAAGTGTGTTGTTGAATAAGTGGTAAAATATCTCAAGGGAGTTAGGTTAGCACTCGAGTTCACAAATCTCTAGTCAAATAATCCGAACAAAATAAATCGAACTAAAACCGAATAAAAAACACATTTTGGTTGGTATTCGATTATAAAAAATTAATCGAACAAATATTATATTATAAAACCATAGTAAATCTGAATATACTTAATTATGTTTTTGTTATTTTTGGTTATTTAAAAATATTTTAGATATTTTGGTGATTTTTTCGATTATTTTTTTTATTATTTTTGGTTATTTTTGACTTTTAAATTTAATAATCAAATCGATTGAAACAAAAGAATAACCGAATCAAACTGACCCGAAATATATAAATAACCGAATGAATCTTTAATTTTTCCAATCGAAAAAAACTAAAATCGAAAATAACCAACCAAAATCGAACCAAATATATGAACACCCAAACCTAACTGAAAATACCCTAAATACACAACCACATAGAATCAAACTGGATATATATCATCTTGATATACAAAAATGAACAAAAGATTTGAGTTTGCATGAAATTCACAAACTCAACCTTCTAATTTTCCTTTAAAGAACCCTAGAAAAACTTTATACCCTCTCACATATGTTCTGTATATTATCAAAGAGCAAGATTAGAAGGAATAAAAAAACAAAGCATAGATTACGATCTGAATATTTAGATTATATAGTTAAGCAAGTCTGCAGTTTTGCTGCAATAATAACTCATGAACATGACGAATGCAAATAGCGTTTTTTTGTTCTCTCTCTTTCGAGTAAGCGATTAAATCACAAACAGGCATAAGAATCAGACATATGCAAAAATTCAAGGCAAGTTTGTTTAATCTCACAGCTTCTGGTTTAAGACAATGCAGCATCTGAAATCGCTCTCCAAGCTTAACTGCAGATATGGTGAAAAGAGTGAGTTAGTGAAAGATGGAAACCCAAAATTGAAACAGTTTACAAGAGAAGCTGAATAAATTAGCAGAGTTTTTTAAACATCAAAATCTATAGAAAGGATACAGTAATTGAGAGACAATGAAGAAACTAAGCATGTAATGTGTTCCTACCATGTCTGATTTAAATGTAATGTGTTACTACCATGTCTGATTTAAATGTAATGTGTTTTTGATTTATGAACAGCTCTTGAAAAGATCATGAAGGTTTCTTGTAAGTGAAGATGACACAGAAGGGAATTGAGAAATCCAAATAGAAAAATCCTCTAGAAATTATAAGATTTAGACCATTCAAAGCAAGCACATGAAGATTCTTTTACACTAGATAATCGATTTCAACAAGGTACATTGCTGTAAACTAGAATCGGAGAAGGGAATTTAGTGAATTTACCCTTGGCTGTCGAGATTTCCATGGCCGCTACTTCCTCCGCTTCCGTAAGACACATCATCACCGGCAGTTGAATTCTGCCAAACGCTCTGCCATGCCTGAGATGGAGGCTGAGCATAAACGCCGGTAGGATCCATAGCCGGCCTTCCAATCATCATACCTCCAGGAACCGTCGGCTGACCCATCGGCGGGTAATAATAAGGAACGCCGCTTGCGGCGGGAGTCACCATACTTCCAAGAGCGGCTTCCTCCTCTTCCTTGATCTCTTCCCTAGGAACGATATCAACGAGGAAATCGAAGATATCGGTTCTAGTAATCGCAGCGGCGATATCGTTTTTCTGAAGCGTACGGCGTTTATTTTCTTCAGCGTGAAGCCAAGATCTGATCGTAAGCTCCAGGATGAAAAGCTCACAGGCTTTAGCGAAAAGGATCGGTGCTTCAGCGGAGATCATACGAACATCTTCATCAGCTTTCATGATTTTTTTAATCCTAGCGAGAGGAAGCTGATGGTTTTTGAAATCGTTAACCTGCTCGATCTCTTGTCGCTGGTAGGTCCAGAACATTTGAAGCTGTTGCTGCTGTTGCTGGAGGAGATGGTGGTAAGATCCAGGAGGAGGAGGAGGAGGGATTACAGTGGCGGCGGAGCCAGGAGGCGGAGAGGGATAGACGGAGGCAGGTGGTGGTTGCTGGTTGTTGTTGTTGTTGTTGTCCATTGGATCTACGCGTTGTGATTGGATCAAAGAGCGTTTAGATAGTTTTGTCAAAGGGATTGGAGAGAAATAGTGGATAAGAGTGGATGGCGATGTGACAGATTATCGTTTTTTTATCTTATAAACTATATTATATACGATGTCGTATAAAACTATATTATAACCTAGACTGAGATTTTGGTTGGTAGACACCAAAAGTGTAATTACAAACTAGTAGCTTTGAAAGTGTAACTATATATTTATTTTTTTTTTGCTAACATGAATTTATTAATAGTGAGAAATATCATTGTTTACAATATTATGTAAAAAATAAGGGCACAGATAAAAGAGTGTCCAATCAATTTCCGAGGCTATTGATGAAGAAGCAAGTGTATCCGCAGCTTGATTTCCCCTTCTGGATTGATATTTGAAAGCAATACCCTGAAAATGTGATGCCCAGTGTTGAATATTCGAAATATAGTTTTGAAGGTGATAATTTAT
Organism: Pugionium dolabratum; assembly: GCA_018901945.1. Taxonomy (NCBI): domain Eukaryota; kingdom Viridiplantae; phylum Streptophyta; class Magnoliopsida; order Brassicales; family Brassicaceae; genus Pugionium; species Pugionium dolabratum. The sequence continues at coordinate 121,881 of JAEVFF010000823.1, read as the reverse complement.
GGAGTTCTGATTTAAGATGTTATTTATACATAAATTATCGCCTTCAAAAATGACATATCGAAATCCCAATGCCCAGCAAGCTTGTATTGCCCATAGTAAAGCTGATAGTTCTGCTTCCACAATTGAGTGCCGACCCTGGAATTTACCCATTCCAGCAATTAAAAAATTACCCTGTTTGTTTCGTATAATCCAACCTAATCCTGACAGGAGCAGTCCGTCGCGATGTGAAGCATCATAATTGCACTTTACCCATTGAGGAGGTGGTGGAGACCAATTCTTAGCAATAGTGTACGAAATTTGTTTAGGCGTTGCTGAAGACGTACGTGAACATAACTCCATAGTTGAAAAACTGTTGATCCATTCAGTAGCATTTTGGAAACCTCTGTCCAATATTGATTCCGGAGCTCTGTCTTCATTATTGAAAACCAAATCATTCCGAGCCTTCCATAATTGCCACAATATGTAAAAAGGCACATATTTTTGTTGAGATGTTGGATCAAAATACTCATAGCTTTTAATCAGATATCTAATTTTATCTTGAATATTTGACGCAGTCTCTATAAACGGTGTAGCAAAACCCAATAATCGCCAAACCATCTGAGCTTTTGGACATTTGAAAAAAAGATGAACTTCACATTCTTCCTGGTCAAGGCAAATATTACACGTATTATCCGTGCAGATATTCCGATGTAGTAAATGCGATTTCAGAGGTAACGCATTTGATAATACTTTCCATAAGAAGTGAATTATCTTAGGTGGAAGGCGTAAATTCCAGATTCCTTTTGCCAAGTCCGGGTGATTTGCTAACAACGGGAGAATATGATGTCCGTTATTGCATTGAATAGCCTACCGATATCCCGATTTCACATTATATACCCCGTCTGCCGTAAACTTCCAATACCATCCATCATTACAAGGAAATGTTGGTATGTATAGTTTATAAATTAAATGATGATCTTCCTTTTCAATGAAATCCCTGATCAAATCTGAATCTCATTGCCTTGTCTCTGCATTGATAAGGCAGTTAATCTTCAACGTAGGATTTGTATAGGGTACGAGGCGAGGTGCCCTAGCTGGGGAAAGTGGTAACCAATTTGTATCTCCTATAGAGATAGTTGAGCCAGAACCAATAGTACGAACAAGTCCTGATTGTAATAATTGTCTGCCATATAAAATAGATTGCCATCCATAAGACGCACGCGATCCCATATTGGCCGAAAGTAGATCTCCATTTTTAAAATATCTGCTTCGGAGAATCCTTGATAAAAAACATTGTGGACGTTGTAGTAATTTCCAGCATAAATTACCCAACAAAGCTTGATTAAACTTTTATATATCTCGAAATCCCAAACCCCCTAAGAGTTTTGGCGTAGCCATCTTTCTCCAAGAAACCATAGCTAATTTCTTCTTATGTGCAGTAGAACCCCACCAAAACTGATTCAGAGTCTTATTAATCATATCGCAAATATGAACTGGGAGTTTAAACACGTTCATAGAGTAGACAGGCAGAGCGAAAGCCACAGCTTTAATAAGAATCTCTTTTCCAGCAGAGGATAGAAATTGAGACTGCCATCCAGAGATACGGTCTCGAACTTTTTGAGCAACATAATGCATAAGCTGCCTTTTATTACGAGTAAATTATTCCGGCAGACCCAAATACCGACCACCTCCTCCAATTGAATGTATGCCCAGGATGTTTTGTACCTGATTTCGTGTGTGTTGAAAAACCTTTTGACCGAAAATGATAGACGATTTATCCATGTTAATCGTCTGTCTAGATATACGCCCATATTCCTGAAAGATGTGTTTCAACTGAGCAGCATTGTTCAGATCTGATTTAATGAAAAATAGTGAATCGTCAGCAAAAAGTAGATGAGATACTGCAGGCCCATTCCGAGAGATACGTAACGGTTGTAAACAATCCGTTCTGTTCCCCATTATGCAGAAGAATACTTAATACATCCGCGCAGATGATAAATAAATACGGTGATAAAGGATCGCCTTGACTATATTTTTATCTACGTTGTTTCTTTATTTCTCAAGTAATTCAATTTTTTGTGATTCATTTTACTATGTTTTTGTCATTGTGAAACAAAATCTTGTAAACGTGCAATACATAGACTTTTATCATCCCTAATCTAAAGTTCGAACACGATTTATCCATAACGACTAGTCAACTCGTTTAATCTTCGAATAATATTGGTTTACTGTTTATAAATTATTGCGTAACCGGATTTAACCAAGATTATAACCCGAGTTATCAGTTTGAAAATCCGATTACACTATATACCAATTGAATGAGTAAACCGTCCGATTAAAACTCTTAAAATCCCCAAATCTGAAACTCTAACTCCCCATTTTCCTTCGTGATTGGCCTCCGATTTATCACCACCGCGCAACCAAATACCATCTTCGTTTTATCACCACCGTCGCAACCAAATCCCCTCCAAAATTATCTCATATATCGCCTCCTTCGTATCACAAAATCCAATTGCGATAACCCATTTTGGCAACCCTAACTCAGGTGATTTCGTAAACCCTAACTCCGAAGATTTCGTAAACCCTAACTCCAACCGTATAATGGCGTTAATCACCCGAGATGGAGAAAGCGACGAGCTTTCAGAGTTCGATGAGAAAGCTATGGAACGAGATGAGTTTCAGTTAGAACAACTTGTTGCGGATTTCAGAGATAAAGCTCCTATATGCCATGACGAGTGCCCAAAAAGCGAAAGTGAAAAAGAGGAAGAGGTTTCTGGCAGGAAGGGCACACACATCAGGCGGAGAGATGGAACGTACTGACCAGAATCTTAAACAATACAGGAATATTAGGTATAAATGTGTAGGCAATGAGAACTTTGAGTGGCAAATCTACTACTCAGTTCATTCAAATTCATCTATATGAAAAGTTAAGTATTTTAAAGATCACCATACGTGTGTTCCAAATGGTGAATGCGAAATAATAAAAAATTATTTATAGATAAATCGGATTACTTTATGCCAATAAAAATAGAATAAATTCGAGTGGTAAAAGTTTTTAAATTTTCTAAGAGGACATACAAATTGGAATTTTAGTTTTTTTTTTTTTCATTGGACTAAAACGAGGCAATCCAATAACCTAATATCTTTTATATAATAACATCATACGGAATGTAGAGTTGAATTCTACGCTTTGATGTTATACTATACTTGGTGGAAATAATCGTCCTCATCTACTATATATTGTATAGTTTGATAAAACGGCGTAGTACTGAGGCAATCACTTAGAGGCAAATATTGATAGCATCGAAGAGGACGACGATGACGACACAAGAGCTTGCGACGGAAGGGGAGAAGCACTTGGAAGAAACTATTGAATCGGCTTTTCAGATAATTTCGGCCATGAACGATGAGCTCTGCAATTCGTCATTGTGGTCTACATCAGCCACCACGAGTTCCGCCGCTCAGACGACGGGTTCCAACGGCGCGGATATCGTTTCAGCCGACGTGGCTGCGATCGATGGAGGAAGCGGAAATAGCGCTCTTGATGAGGCTAGTCTTCGCTATAAGAAATCTGTGACTTCGCTTCGTGCTGTTCTTGCTGCGATTCCCAATTCGCAGAAGGTATAGAACGTAATGGTTAACTATTTAATATCTCTGAAATTAGCTTCAGGACTGAGGAAGTTTGAACTTTTTAGGGCTTCTTAAGAAGACTACGAAAACCTCGAATCAATAGAGTAACTTAAACACCAGCTTCATCTAAGCAAAGTTTTAGTCGCAAATCATGAGCAAGGCGAGAGTTTAAACGAAGGATCTATTGTTTGTTGAGTATCTTATTCTTCATTTGTTGTGAACTTGGTCTGCACCTATTAAGCTAATCTCAAATCAGAGCTTTTGAGGATTCCTAATTTTGTTTTTGTTATGCATTACAGGCAAAAGCATCTGAAGGAGAAAATGGTTTAGGAACTCCTGAATGTGAAGACGAAATCGAAAAGTTGGAGGAGCAAGCATTGAGCCTCAGAAAGGTAAAGCTTTCTGCAATCTATACATCTCTTTGTTTATAAAGTTCATTTTCTTGTCAACATATGATTACAACATTGGTTATATACACAAATGGCATTGCATAAGTCAAGGATTAAAACTCACTAACATCCAAAGATTGAGTAAGGTAAGAAAATATGATTCATATTTAGTATTTCTGAAGTATAGATGCTTGGCAGTTGTAGAACCATTCATCTGATTTATATATCTGTAAACTTACTGGAAGTGATTATGTTTTTCTTCTGTTGGCATTTAAGTATTCAACTTTGATAAGTGCAGGAGATTGCAAAGAAGAATGTTCATGTCAAAGAACTTATAGATAAACTTCGAGAACTGATAGCAGATATCTCTACATGGCAAAGCCTTTGTTCTGTTTGACTTTTTTTTTGTTGTTGTTGACAATGGTTAGATCAGTTTAGACACGATTATATGCGTTTATTGAATTCCTCATTGATGTGTTAATTGACTTATTGTGATTGTTAAACCACATATGAAGAAAAACCCAAACAATCTCAAAGAAACGGAGAAGAAAAGACTCGACTTTGTATATAAAACATTTCAGATGAAAACTTCAAAACCTGTGTTGTATGTGGCTTTCTGTTTGTATTGATCTTTTCAGAAAAACAAGATTTAATTATGACTGAGTTGTTAATGATTGGTTTTCCTGAGATAAGACATAAAGCCAAGACCAGATACTAATACTGCACCAGCTGCAACTCCGCTCTAAATTGGACTAGGAATTCGGAAATTTGGTTTCAATCGGTTATTTTCAGTTTTGTTTTTTTGGTTAGTAAGATTAAATATTCATTCAGTTATTTTTATATTTCGGTTCGGTTCGATTCGGTTATATGTTGGTTTCGATCGGTTCGGTTATAAATTTAAAAACTGAAAATAACCAAAATAATCAAAATAACTAAAAATAATTAAAAATAATCGAAAATAATCGAAAAATAATCGAAAATAACTGAAAATAATCGAAAATAACCGAAAATAATCGAAATATCCAAAATAACCGAAAATCATTTGGTTTTTTCTTATATTATTTTAGTTTTTGGTTCGATTTTGGTTAGTAACCAATAACTATAGTTTTCGAAATAATATCCGTTTGGTTATTTTTTTATAACCGAATATCAACCAAAATTTATTTTTTAGTTCGGTTTCGATTCAAGTTATTCGGTTCAGATTATTTGCACAGATCTAGCTGTAAGCAATAGCCCAAGCGTCTCTCTCTACGTACTTCATTGCTTCTGCCGATCCTGATGCTCTTCTTCTTCGTATTTTACATTGTCTTGAATCATCCAAATGCAATCTCAGACTCTTGAAATTTATTATGGTCGGACCAATGGGCAAAACCTCGTAAAGTTTTCGTCTTTAGCTTTCTTCATGCATTTATTTCACCTTCCATCCAAACATATCGAAAGAATTAGAGAGTGAATGTTGGTTGAACTCGAATGGGAAAAACTAATGATCTTATTGCAAGTTTACAGCGATTGACGAATCGATATATTTGAAACATAAAAGAGATTATAATTATTAAAAATTAAGGACAATTCTCTAAAATATCATATTTTTTAAGTATTTTTCTAAAATAACATCATTAATTTAACTTTTTAATAATACTATAAATTTAAAATTAAAATATATTAAAATTAAATTTTAATAGAAAAATATTAAATTTTAAATTAGAAAAATGAATTCTAATATAGAGTTTATATATAATTTATTTAAAATAATTATTTTTATTATTTTTGAAATATTAATTTTAAAATGTTACATTTGCAAGAAATTTTTTAAAAATATTCTTTTATAGTATTACTCTTACTCTTATATTAGTGTATAATTATTTTTGTCTAACATGTTCTGATTACAGGGGACCGGTTCACTAGTACATTTACACTTCAAACCAACCGAATTATTTACTTAATATCGAATCCAAAAAGATGATTAAACCGTCTTGGAATTTTATAACCTAACCAAATAATTCGCATCATGTGAATGTACAATTATTAGTGTAATATAATGTAACTGTGTTAAATGAATAAAGACTCCTTACCACAACTAACTTTTTTACTGACAAAAGGGTATTTAGGTAATTATAACGCTTTTGATAAAATTTGCTGGTAGTCTGTTATTAACGCCGACAACTTACGCCGTTAACTACGAGGTTGGTAATGGCTGGTTAAGAATGATGTGGCGATAGAAAAAACAAGAGCCAACAAAAACTCCTGCTTACGTCATTGTTATTGCTGATGTGTCAAAATCAGCTCTTGAATTCGTTTTTCTCTTCCGCAAGCATTTAATTTTAACAGATCCATCATTTATATTTACACTTTTAATTTTTTTAAATTATAATATACAATCTTTTAAAGTATGAATAAAACAGAAATAGTTATAATAATTATTTCATTAAACTCAGTATGTATCTTTACATCAAGCATAAATTCATATTTTATCATAGTTTTGTTTAAGATAGTCAATCATATGACTGATTTTTAACTATTTTATCATCTATTAAAGTCATTATCTTTGGAACCGGACTACAAAAGTATACATTTTAATTTTATTTTAAATGATGTTTAAAATTTTACAAACAGCTTTAAAAATTATTTATTTTTTAAAATTAAGCATCATTTTAAGTTTTTATTTCATATATACCATTATTAGTTTAAATTTCCAAATATAACAAAAAATTAATAATAAAATATCTTAAAACTTTTTTCTAACAAGAAAAAATTAAACTCTAAACTGAAAATAACCCATATATAATATTGGATTATATTTGTAATTTATTTACAGTAAATATGTATTTTTAAAAAAAAATAATTTGTATTATTTTTGTAATTTTAAGTGTTAAATTTGAAATAATTTTTTAAAAAAATATATATTATTTTAGAGTATTACTTTTTATTAACTACTTAAAATTTGTAATCAATAATGAAATAAACTATAAAGCAAAAATAGTAAAAAATAATTATAATAAAACAAATTTATTTGACTCAAACATAATTTATTATGAAATAAAAAGAAATATTAAAGTAATGGTTTTTATAGGATAACATTACTTCTTCAGTTAGTTATATATAAATTTCCGTGATCGACGACTAATCATATCAGATGTTGTTTCTATACAATTATGTGTTTTCTTGTAACGTATTTTTAGTTTAACGTGCTTTGTTAACTTTTATATTCAGTGACTCTTTGGATTATAAAGAAAAAAAAATCATAGGAAAACAAAAAGAAGATGTAAGAATGATATCCTTTCATGAAAAATAAAATAAAACAGAAACACTTTGTTAGACAGATGTAAGTCGGGAAAACAGAAGAATCAAAGTCGGCAAAGCCATGTGTAAGTCTTTGGTATTACAAAAGCTTGTCCCACTGTGTGATCCAAAGTTCCTACCCCACACCACACGTGTGAAGTCTTTTATGGCGCCACGTCAGCTTTCATTGCATGGCGATTTTATATGAAATTAGTAACTTATAATAAATTTTAGTAAAGGAGAAAAACATACACATTTTGATGATTTTTTGAACTAATTAAGAACAAATATATTTGATTAACTTTGACAAAGATTAAGTTAATTATCATCGCTTAATTTTATGAAACTGAAATTTTCTTTTCTTTTCTTCCTTCGTAATGGTGATTATAGTTATCCTAACTAAATTTTGATCAGATTTTTTTATAAATATTTTTTTTAAAAAAATTAGGCGGCCACTTAAACGGTTAACCGTTCTTTTAAACGGGTTATGTAGACAAAAATTAGAAATCCAATTTGTTTGACCGATTTAAACAAAATCGCTATACTTAACGTCTAAACGACCGATATTTTAAACAAGTTATATAGTGCCTAACGTCTAAACGACCGGTTTTTTTAACAAGGATTAAGTTTATAAGATAAATTATTCTGAACTTTATAACTATTTATATTTGAAAAAATTAACTATTAAAGATAATTGTATAAAATAGCACTATTTTAATTTTTTATTTCAAATATAACACTAATCATTTAAATTTTCAAAATATCAAAAATTTAATATTAAAATAATTAAAAATCACATCCTAATTAAAAAATTTAAATCCTAAATTAGTAAAAGTCAATCCAAACATTATGTTTTAGCTTTATATATAATTTATTTAAAGTAAATAATTGTTTTTCACATAATTTATGATATTTTAGGAATTTTATTTTTAATATATTAGATTTGAAAAAAAAAATAAAAGGTTTATTTTAAAGTATTACTTATTAATTATATAAAAATTATACGATGTTATGAACTAAATCTTGTATTTGAAGAGACAACTATACAAATTGGTAATCTAATTCTTTTTACATATTTTCAATATTTGAGTAATTAATAAACAAACATATATAAAGATATTTTCCAATTAATGTTCGTCTCAGTTAATTAATAATGATTTGTAAACCAATGTTCATTGGGATACTTTAGGTTTTAGCCATCAGCATAGGTCCATAAGGTATAAGTTGTAGTCACCAATGTCGTGTTAGTCCACTTTATCATGAACATCTCATGTTAACAACATACTTTTCAGAAAATGTATATAAGATTATTTGTTGTGTTCTGGAAATTCGAGACACATGTTTATTTTCATTATAGATGTTTTTGTTTCTCTTATCTTTAAATCCATAACGACAAGAAGTTATAGTTTTTGTATAATATGTAAGTTATGTGAAGTTCCATTGAACACAATACATTGAAAAACTCGAAAGGATATTTCTACAGATTTGACGTCAGGGTTTTTTCTACACTATTATTATTATTTTTTTAAATGTTCTTTTAGTTATTTATGTTTAAAATAAAATAATTTTAACTTTATCAAAATACATTTTGGAACACATATTAACAAATTAATTTTTCTTTCCATTTTTTGCTTTGATTTTATTTTATTTAATCCAAATTAATTCAATCTTGAAATCAGATTAAAAACAATGATTTTTTGTGCCTATGACATAATTTTAATTTTTTCAAAATAGAAAAGTTATCAAAAAATGAATACGTAATTATAAGAAGAAATTATGTGCTATATAGAAATCAGTAAAATTGTATCCTGTTTTATTTTATATAGAAATTATGTGAATTACTTGGTTTTCAAAGTTTAAAAATATATAAGTTTTGAAAATAGTAACTTAATTTTTAGTTTGGATTTAGATTTTTAGATTTAATGTTTAATTCTTAAAATATAAAGTTGATTTATATAAATGTTACGATAAGTAATACATTTTTTGGGTTTTTTGCAGCATAATATTTTTCTATGTGTTTTATATTATATTCTGTGTGTTTTATATAGTACAACATATTTTAATTACAATTATTATTCATTATTTTGAGAAATCCATATATATTTTTAAAAAACTAAAGTCATGTGAGCTGTAAACAAAATATTTATATTTCTAAGTACATTATATAATCAATTAATATTAAACTAAAAAAATAATGAAATGATGAAATGTAGTAAAATAATGTGTTTAAGAAAGAGATAATGTTGCACTGTAGTTAAAGACATTCTTAAAGAGTAAGTAAAGATTCAATATTTACTTGCTAAAAGACTAGTTTATATGATTATATTTTGATTACTAGACAAATTAGCCACATAATTTTATAGTTAAACATGTGGTAACATTCGATTCCAAATATAAACCAATAATGCTATACTTAAATTTTAAGATGTATTATAAAATAGATGATTGGACTATCCACTAACTCTCTAAAGAATTAAAATAGTACTTTGACAGTTTTAACTACACAGGAAAAAAAATAATATCTTAAAAATATCATTTTAATTTTATTTTTTAAATTTAACATAATAAAAATAAAATTTTAAAAATAACATAAATCATTGTATAAAAACAATTATTTATATTTAACTATATATCAAATTAAAATATAATGTTTGAATTCAATTTTTTAATTTAAAAATTTAAATTTTTTCATTACAAAAAAGTTTTTAATTATTTTATTATTAAATTTATGGTATTTATCAAAATTTAAATAACTAATGTTATATTTGAAAAAAATAAAATAATAATATTTTAATTAATTATTTAAATAAAAATTACATGAGTATTACTATTAGGTATGTTTTGATTTATACAAAATAAAATATTAAATTAATTACTAAAACAATTAATCAATTAAATCATTGGATTCACGTATAAGTCATGTTTAAAAGGGAATAAAACAAAAATAATCAATTAAGTTTTCAACCTCATACCAACACCCAAGTGGTTCTTTAGTGAGAGAGAGAAAGAAGAGAGAGAAAGAAGAGAGAGAAGAGAGAGAGGGAGAGGGAGAGAGAGGGAGAGAGAGAAGAGAGAGAGGGAGAGAGGGAGAGAGAAAGGGTGAGAGAGAGATTTATAAGGGTCTCTTTGGCCATCACAATATTTTTGTGAACATAGAAACACTCAAGACTTTAAACAAACAAATAAAAATGGGAGAGGTTCAAGAAAATCCCAAACTCTTATATCATTTTTTTCAATCTCCATGAAAACTAATAATACTTTTCCTAATTGAAACTATTTTTTGTGGTTTTCAGGAGGACAAGAAACAAGAAGCAGTAGCAGAGGAGAAGAAAATGGAGGAGAAGAAACCAGAGGAGGAAAAAAAAGAAGAAGAACAAGAAAAGAAACCAGAAGCTGAGAAAAAAGAAGAAGATTCTGAAAAGAAAACTCAAGAAAAAGAAACTACTAAAGATTCTCCACCGGCGGAAACAGAGACTCCAACACCGCCTCCTCCGCCACAAGAGATTGTCCTTAAGGTTTACATGCACTGTGAAGGCTGTGCTAGAAAAGTCCGCCGTTGTCTCAAAGGCTTCGAAGGTATGCTACAAAATACATATCTATGAAAAACATATTTATTTGATTTTTGTTGCATTTAAATTGTTTTGTTCTTTTAAAATTACATTTCTGTTTTTCTGGTTTATATTACAAATCTAAGTGAAGTATTGTAACTAAATCATGTTTCTGTCAACTATGGTTGTCTGGTTGTTAAGTCCATATCTATTTAATATGTGAAGTATAGTTACATATTTGTGTGTAGGACCACATAAACTTTTGGTTATGGTTTTGACTATTTTTTTTCTTTGTAAAAATTTCATATATATGTAAATTATTTTGGATTTTGGTATAATTTATTAATAAAGGTGTGGAAGATGTGATGACGGATTGTAAAACGGGGAAAGTGGTGGTGAAGGGAGAGAAAGCTGATCCACTGAAAGTATTAGCCAGAGTTCAGAGGAAGACCCACCGTCAAGTTGTACTTCTATCTCCGATTCCTCCCCCGTCTCCGCCGCCGGAGAAGAAAGCTGAGGAGGAGAAACCCAAAGTTGAAGAGAAGAAAGTGGAGGTAACTTTTTGTGGTATTACAATTTATCGTGATATTGTAATTACTACTAATACCTTAAAATAACAAAATTTAAAATTTATTATATTAAAAAGAAACATTTTAAAATATCATAAATTATCATGTATAAATAATTATTTATTTTAATTAATTATATATAAAATTAAAACATAATATTTAATTTAATTTTATTAGAATTTTTTAGTTATTTTAATATTAAATTTGTGTTAGAAATTTAAATAATTACCGATATATTTTGAATAAAAATTTTACAAAATATTATTTTAGACAATTATGTTATGATATACACTATAAATAAATATTTGCTAGAAAAATAAAATATATCCTTTAAGGTCTTTTGGATTGTTTTTTTTGGGACATAATGAAATGAATTTTTTTCCTTTTTATTTTTTTTATTAATTATAGGTAGGATTAATTATTAAATTAAAAGGAGAATATTCTCTTTGCATGATTTCACATGGGGTGTATTGGTAGGATTTGATATATTTTATTTGAGGATTTTATGATATAAAAATAAAATAAAGAAATCTTTTTAGTATATGTATGTGGAATTTGGGTTAAGTAGTCATTATAATTAATTGCTGCTTAATTTGGATCAGCCTCCGGTGGTACTGACTATAGTTCTAAAGGTTCACATGCATTGCGAAGCTTGTGCGACGGAGATCAAGAAACGAATCATGCGAATGAAAGGTACTTTTTTTTGCAAATTCTATTTACTCCTTTCACTTTGATGGTCAAATTTTTATTTATTAATTTCTGTTTGGAATTGATAAATTTCAGGAGTGGAATCTGCTGAATCCGATTTAAAGGGTTCTCAGGTGACGGTGAAAGGAGTGATTGAACCGCAAAAATTAGTAGAATACGTTTACAAGCGTACTGGAAAACATGCTGCGATTATAAAAATCGACCCACCGCCTCCACCGCCACCTGAGGAAGTGGCGGCTGAGGCAGTGGAAACAAAGGAAAAAGAAGAAAACGGTGGGGAAGAATCCAAAGGAGAGGAAGGGAAGGACGAAAAGGTGAAGACGAAGGCGGAAGATGAAAAAGTTGAAGCCGACAACGGTAAAGAGGAAGGTAAAGCAGTGGCAAATGGTGGAGACGACGGTGGTGGGGATGAAGTGGGAAAAGTTGTAGAGGTGAGGAAGATAGAGAATCCATATTACTATTACTATTACCAACCACCGCGTATGGCGGTTCCGCCTATGGAAATGCCGCCGTATGCTTATCCGCCTCAAATATTCAGCGACGAAAATCCAAACGCATGTAACGTAATGTAACAAAGAAACGCAAACGCTAAATGGTAAAATGGGGAATATAATTTTGATAAACTGGTTTTTTTTTTTGCCAACTGAATATTATTAATAACTTGTATCATTGTATACAAACGGTATTAAAAACATGGGACAACAATTATAAATATTTCAATCCACAGAAGAAAAAAGACATGAAGAGGCCAAGTAGTGTGCTGCTAGATTTGATGAATGTGTGCTGCTAGATTTGATGAATGTGTGCTGCTAGATTTGATGAATGTTGTTGATGGATAAATGGTTTGAAGATAATGTTGGATATGCATATTACACCCTTTTTTGTTGACTAGATTATATCAATTTTAAAGATAACATATTGAAAATCCAATGACCAAGTTGATTGCATTGTCCAAATTAGTGCAGACAATTCAGTTTCAATAACCGTCTTCTTTCTTTGATATTTTCTTCTCCCAACATATTGAAAAATCCCCTATTCATAATCCAATCTAGACCCGAATGCACCACACCATCTTTATGGGAAACATCATAATTACATTTCTGTAGACAGTAAATTTGGTTGTACATTATCAATATGTTGTTCACTAACGATAGATAACTGTTGAGTATTCCATTCATTTTGATAAACTGGTTAACATCGCCTTTAGAACATTTCCAATGGTATTATTTCATGGAAATCTCTTTAATATTATAAATAAATAGAATGAGAATTGAGAATGAGATAAGTTTTTCAACTGAGAATAAATTTATGGGAAATTTAAATTTAATTATATAACAAATTTAAATTAAAATATTAATATTGTATTAGTGAGATATGTTTACGGTCTCTCTTCACATAAGGTTTTTCTCTTTAATGTTTTTCTGCAGTTTTTTCTTTGAATGTATACAAAATTCAGAAACTATGACTGGCTATAAGCAACATATTTATATTAATTTAAAATATTTTAATTTAGAAATCCATTTTATGACTCACATAAAAAATTTCATAAGATAATTTCCATATATTTAATCAAATCAGTTTTAATAAAAGTAAATATATTTAAATATGTCAGAATCTAAATAAAAATAGAGTAATATTTTGAAATATTATTTTTAGTTTTTATTCTAAATTTATTTGTATAAACTTAAAATTCCAAAAATAGCATAAATTATTTTCTAAAAATACATATTTATCGTAAATAAATTATAAATATAATTAAAATATTATATTTACATTTTTTTTAATTTAGAGCATTATAAAAATATTTTAAAATATTTTAATATTAAGTTTGTGATATTTGAAAATTTAAACTAATAATTATATATTTGCAACAAAAACTTAAAATAATGTTATTTTTATTAGTTATTTATAAAAATAAGCAATTGTAAATACTTACATCAATATATTTACATTTTGATTAAAAAAATGGTAAATTGAAATAGATTTTTTAAGTGACATATATAAGTTCTCTCCCTAAAGTAACAATAGTGTTTATATTCATAGTCCTTATTTATAATCATAAATAACTATGTTAGGTGTATGAGAGACTCAGCTGAGTTAAATTTAATCAATGATCCGGATAGATGACATGTATTCAAAATGGAGATAAAAAAATTCGAACCATTTCGGCAATCCATATTTCTCTTATCTTTCGATAAGAAAAAATAACGACTACGTAGATTTGTCAAGACCACGCAGATTTGCGGCTAATCAAACGCATAAAAGAATGATATTTTTTTTTAATCATTTTAATATCATAATAGTTTGAATACATATCATATATTTTCTAATCAGTAATATATTGTAGTGTTTTTTTTAGTAAAAAAGATAACCATAATAGTCTAACCTAATATAAACCTCTTTCTACTCTTTCTCATAGAAAAAAAAATTGGTGTAAAATTATTAGTGAATTATATCAAAAAGATATTATTGAATTATTAAAAAGTGAGTGAAACACTATTTTTTTGCCGCTACAAAAATGGTTGGTTCATTTAATGTATGAATAAAGTTAATGAAAATGATACCTTTTCTTAAACTTGCCATTCGTGTTTGTCAATTGTGTTATGATTACTTATTTGTCAATTTATTTTATTTTTTGCTAAAAGTGTATGATTATTTCTTCTGATACAATTTTGCGTCCATCATCATTTGTTGTTAGAAAATTAAATGGTTGCACGTAATATCAATCACTCATCACAACATTTATTAAGAATCCAATGTTTTTTTATATCTCTCTCTCAGTAATTATTGCAGTACTCCTAATCGAGAAATGATATTCCTAACAAAAAAAATCATTATTATTTTTAATTGGGTTTTACAACGTTCACACAAATTAAAGTTAATATTCAATAGTAAATATATATATATATATATTATCTATAACACTATATCAATAATAATTCAAAAAAATTAGATATTTTTAACTAACATTTTTCAAAATTTATAATTGATTAATATTAGTTATTAAAAATACATAGAAAAATAAAAAATCAATCTTATCTCAAAAATAAAAATTTTTAAAGTTACAAAAACCTCATTTTTATATGTCACATCATAATAATATTTTAAGATAAATATTTATAATATATAATTTAGTAGAACATTAAAAAAATAACATCACACAAATATTTTATAATATAGTATATAAAAATATTTTGACATAAATAATATAAAACAACATATTAGAAATATTAAAAAATTAGTCAAAAAAATATAAAATAAATTTTGAATTAATTGAATATTTATCACATATATAATGTTTTTAATAATATAGTTTATCTAAAACATAAATAATTTAAATTAATTTATATATTCGATTTTATTATATAGTTTATTTATATTATTAATATTTAAAATTTTAAAATAAAATAGAAATTATATATATATTTAATAAATACATAATTAAATATAATTAATTAATGTGTGAATTGTTTTTTCTTATTTTCATATCTAAAACTAATGTAGTAGTTTTTTAAAACACATACGAACTCTAAAACTATGAAGTCGCCGCGCGTCAGAGACACTTGCCAACACCTCGTGACGTCTTCGCATCGTAAGCCAAAGAACAAAGAACATTCTATTCTACAGACGGCGAGGTAGCGCGTGGGACGTGAGAGTAAAAACAGCGAGTTATGAAGTGACGGTGTTAATACGTGGACCCCACGTGATGGGTCCGTGCCATCTCTCTGAAGACTTACAGTTTATATGAAAAAGGCCACGTGACTCAACCAAAGCCACCACTTCCTCTAAACCTGTGCTTTCCTACTCCCTACTTTTGTCGCTTCTTTCATTGGTCTCACCATTTTCTTTTAATATTCACTCCATACCTCTTCGAGAAACAAACCAACAAATATGAACTAATAAAAAATTAGAAAAATTGTTTAATTCCATTCAGACATAGAACTGGTTCCAAAACCAAACCGAGAACTCGTTTTAAAACCAAACGGAACAAATTCGTGTTTGTGATTTTTCATATTTTTATAAAATAATCGGTGTTCATTTTAAAATATTATGATAAAATAATATAAAACGATTCTTTTTTTTTGCGAACTTGTTGAACTCAGAATCGGTCCTGTTCAAACATAACTAAACTATCGAATTTTCTTACGATATAGAATTTTCAATCTATTTGCATCCAAATTTAAATTTGGAAATTAATCAATTATTTTATTACTTAACCGAGGTCAAACTAATTTTCATGCGGTTTTGATATAGTTTTAACCCGTTTTTGACTCAGTTTTTAAACCGGTTTTGTAGCAGAGAAGTGTGATTTGAAAGTTTTTTAAACGGGTTAAAACATGTCAATATCGGGTCAATAAAAAATCAAAAACGAGTCAAAATTGGGTAAAAATTAATTTATCATTGGTTTAGTAATTAAATAATTGATTAATTTTTAAATTTAATTTTGCATGAAAATAGATTAAAAGTTTCATATTGGAGAAAATTTTGATATTTAAATTGTAGTTGACAACAAATAAAAAAAATCCAAATTTAGTATGTATCTATATAGATATTGAACTTTATGGATAGTATTATATAGTCATCCCTAAAAAATTAGTACTCAGTTATGTTTCATCTTTGTAAGAAAGCTCTAAACAAATAACCAATCTTTCTCTCTGTGCAAATAAATGGGAAATTGTATATTCAAAGGAATACAGTAGAAATCCTTCTATTACAATGAAAGCAAAAATGTTTATTGGCACGATCTCGTTACTCAAGATCACTTAACTGAGATGTTGTTGTTCTGGCATTTGGTCGAGAAACTTGCAGTTGTTGAAACAGAGTGATTTGCTTAAAGCCCCTCTCAAATTTGGTAGGGATGGAACATCAATACATAGTTTGAACAATAATCAAGTAAAGGCTTTTTGTGAAAATGTCAGGCCAGCTACTGATGTGCTGGAATGTATTTGACAATCAATGATCTCAGATCATCTCTTTACCAAACGTAATATATATGATCCAAAACAAAGTATTTCATTTTGAGTGAAATATGATTTATAGTAAGGTAGACACAGATCTGACCCAAAGGAGAAGGTAGTCTAATCAACGGTTTAGAACCACTAACATTATATGTTTTCAATATATGCGTTGTTCATTTGTCTGTCGCATACCACAAATCTGCGGTCAGACGATTCGATTAGATATTATAGTATTGTTGTTCGTTTTATCACTGCTGATTGTCACCGCAGATTGTCAACGAAAGTTATCGCCGCAAATTTTATCGCAATTCTTTTATCACATACGTTATAATTCCGCAGGGGTTAAAAGTTTTTACCGTACATTACTGCGGTCGACCGCAACATTTGATCGCATGAAACTACAGCGTCAAACGAATAACGTTTGATCGCATGACGCATCCGCAACTTTCTGCGGCTACGAAATGTACAGTCATATCATCAGATTTTTGTTTTATAATAATAGTTAATTTATTAGAACTACCAAATTTGTATTTTATTTAAACATTATGGTTTATAATTTTTTAACAAAATTTTACATATATTTTAAATAATGTTATTTAAATTTTGAATATTAAATTAAAAATATAACATTTGTAAGATTATGACTACCATTTTTTATTGAATCAGCTTTGAATAGACAAAAGACACATTTTCATAATATAACTCAGAAATATTGTACAATGCCTAATTCACGAAAACCTGAATTGAGCCAAGTTATTTCAGAAATTGTGTCAAACAATGATGAACTACATTTAATTGTGGTTGAGTTTTTTGACATTTTAGTGCATACCAAGATATGATGTTTGTGTCAATAACAACATAGGATCATCGAGTGATTTTGTAGCCTACTCAATTATGATTGTGGTATATATGTCTTTGTTGAATGCATAGAGATTGTGCCTTTGATGTTGCAGACAGAGAGTTAACAAGATTGTTTATCCTACAACAAAAACATAAAGAAGATATTGCCTAGAGGAACAAGATCTAGACTTCTCGTACAGCAAGATTTTCCATATCTTCACTTGCAATAGATAGAGTTGTAGCTTTTCCAATAGATATAGTTAGATAGATGGTGAGGTCTACTTGAGGTTTAGAACTTTGAGAAGTCAGAACTTCTATGGTCTTCGGTTAGAGAAACTTTGAGAACTTTGAAATTTTGTTTAACATTAGATAACTAAGTTTTAGAAACATAAAACTCTAAAATAACAGTGTTTTTATATATTGTTTATTTATAAATGATTAAATATATCCACCTTATAAGCTAAAAGACGAAAAAATTACATATGTGAGATCATATCAAATGTACTATGTCAAAATACCCAAACTTTATGAAAATATTAAAAATTTTGATTATAAGAATTCGGTAAGAGATTTAATTGAAATTAAATAAAGTTTTAGTCTTTGAGTTTGTTTTTTTAAATACTTTATATCATTGAAAAACTATATTATATTCATTTGAAAATATATTAAAATGTTTAATTTTTTTTTTAATTTTTCCATAAACTTCCATAAACTTAAGCATCGCATTGTGGAAAAAAATGAACGATAGTAAAGACCGGTTTTTATTAAGAGTTATATTCGTTTGTGAGTTGCAGGATGTTATGGTAAATTGTCATACGTTTATTTACTAAAGTTATTTGTGTTCAATCGTAATGATCAGACGATACGTCATACATTATAATTTTTTGACATTAAACAATAGTGCAAATAAAAACATACGATAAACTTCAATCGTAATCAACAACGATAAACAAATAAATAATATATGCCGTACATATAGTTGTTGTGTTAACCACAACTATAGTTGGCAACAACGAGCAAACGAACAAAACTAAATTAGTTAGATTTGATTGTGACCGAACCAGTTTGAGTCAACCATTTAACCTAATCTCTTAAAATGTTGGGACAGTCAAATTCTTTTGATACATTTACCTAAATTTCTCAAAACTCTAATTCTTTCTTAGATTTATCCTTTTTGTGCAAATGATATTTCTTATCTATATTCGTGATAACTAATATTTATAACAAACGTTTCTTGGAAATTCTATCTATGGTTTAGAATATTGGGTTTCAAATATAAACTAAATTATCTATATGTAGACTTGTAATTAAGTAGACCTACTTAGATTAGGTGTTAAACCAACCATTAGGGCCTTGACGTTTGAATTGTCAGAACACATAAATCTTATCAAATGAAAAAACAAAGATGGAAATATTAATATTGTAGGTATAACAGTTTTGTTGTCGTCCACTTTGTCAAAGGAATAAATAGAGTAAATACATTAAGGTATTTGATTGTATAAAATATGTTATTCTATCTTTATATAATATTTTTTCTATATTTTTGTTTTTCAAGAATATTGTTTCTAGATTATAGAGAAAATTAATCGTTTTTCTTATACAATTTATTATAAATTGTGGACATGTACTTGAAAAGAAAATATAATTTAATTTTTCTTTGGCATTTTGGCTTTTATGCTTATAAAACACGAATTTATTTCGATTAGTACAATGAAATGATGGTTTGATATATATATATATATATATATATATAATATAACCACATTATTAAAGCATCTAGAAGATAGATTTTTAATTATAAAATGAATAAATGATTTATTAGTTATACCATTTATACATACATACCAAAGTTGTATAGTTCGAAAAATATAGATTTGATTTCACTTTTACTCGTATGAGTATGTTAAATATTCGTATGAAAATATTGAGTTATTGTATAGGTCTGTTGTGTTACAGATGACAAAAAAAAATCAAACTTCAAAATTTTTAATTTAGAGGTTTTAAATAGTAAAACCTCAGATATGAGAATTCACTATTCAAAATCTTAAATTTGAGGGTTTATATTTAATTCTTAGAATTATATCTCATAAATTTAGTACTATAATTTTATGTTTCTATATATATATATATTTCACATATTTTATGTTTATATATACATATATATATATATATATATATTTCACATATTAAATTTGTTTATATATGGAAGTGATTTTGTTGAATAATTTAATTTTTCATTTGTTATTTACAATTAAGTTTGTGTCTGTTTTGTTATTTTTTTAAAATAATTTTATATTATAAACGTCATATCTTATTAGTTAATATTGCTTGCAATATTTTTCAATGTATATTTTTAGTTAGATATAAAAGTTTTTTTATGCTTTTAGTTAAATATAATCAAAATAAACATATTAATACAAAAATACAAATAAACAGTGAAATTATAAGGTTGTAGTTTTAATGAAAAACACTCCCAAACCTCAAATTTAAGATCATTTTGGAGATGTTCTTATATAACATGCAAACGTAAAAAAAGCTAAACAAACAAAAAAAGGATGTTGACTCATAATCATGTAAAAAAATCGAAGATAATATTACTACAACTATTTTCTTTATGTCCACTCATATGTGAAGTATGAATAAGCAAACAATAAAGAAGAATTGTTGGTTTGTGACAGAAGAATATAAAATAAGAAACTTTATTTACCAAAAATGATAAAATGGTTTTGATTTGATCAAGAATTTTGATGAGAGTTAAACATGAGCCATTATATATAGAACAACTATATATTGATAATATTTTAAAGAAAAGAAATTAGGATTTTCTTTATTTATCAAAGAAGTTATTTTTTTACAGACAAATTTTTGATGTAAAGCAGAAAAAGGCTTTGGAGAAAGGAAAATATTTTTTGATATGATATTTAAAATTTTTAGTGTAAATTTATAGAGATTGAGGTTTATCAAGTTATCGGCAATAATAATTAAAAATAACTCTCAAAGATATTATAGGAAATTTGGTTCCAAAATAATATGAGTAGTGTTTAAAGAAAAATACCATTAATTCTTCTTCTTTTTTAAAAAAATATCATAAAATTAAAATTTAATTTTAAACCTAAAAACTATATCCTAAATTTTAAACCCAAATCTAGATATGTAAATTATATATCTTTAAGAAATATTTTACATGTTTGAAGATTTTTTTTTTAAAATAAGCTTTGAATAATAATATTAAAAAATAAGTTTTTAATAATATTATTAGAAAACAAAACTATTATGATAAAACGTTTTTATGATATTTTAGGATTGTTTTATTTTTTTAAAATTGCTAAAAAATTAAAGTCTTTAAGCCCATCATTTAGTGAGGGTAAAGACAAAAGAAACATAGATGGATGGGTGAAGATGAACATTTATTGTAGCATTGTCTCTATAGTCATTTCAGAAGTGTCATTTCAGATCGGGCATGTACTGTTTCACTATAGCACTGATTAGAACCATCAAAATGAAAATATATATTAAAAATAAAAATTAAATGTCTAATCCTATAAATTTTAAAAGACTACTAATTGGTTAGTTTTGAGTGGTTATCTTTTCATAGATTATAAGCCACATTAGATGGATCAATTATACTTCTCATCTGAACGAAAATTAGGTTGGGGACTAAGTGTAAGTGCATTTGAGCAAAAGAGAATTAAATTTAGACCACCCATTGCATTTACACACATGTCTTCAAAAAATATTTATATATTATAAATTAAGAGTAATACCCTAAAATAGCATTTTTTAAAGTTTTTCATTCAAATCTAGCATCATAAAATTAAATTTCCAAAAATAGCACAAATATTTATTTGAAAATAATGATTTATTCTAAATAAATTATACATAAATTTAGAGTATTGTATTTTGGTTCATTATTTCTAATTTAGGGTTTAATTTTTTTGTTATTAAAATATAGTTTTAATGTATTTTAATCTTAAATTTGTGCTATTATTAGCAATTTCAACTAATGATGCTATTTTTGGAACAAAAACTTAGACATGTGCTATTTTAGACATTTACCCTATAATTAATTATTTATTTAATAAATATAAATTATAAATAATTTATTGAACAATTGATTAAAATAACAATATTTCAAGTTTTGATTTCAAATATAACACTAACTATTTAAATTTACAAAATAACATAACTTTAATAATAAAATAATTAAAAATCTTTTACTAATGAAAAAAATTTAAAACATAAATTAGAAAAGATGAATTCAAACATTCTATTTTAATTTTATATATAGTTTATTTAAAATAAATAATTATATTTACATAATAATTTATGTTATTTTTGAAATTTTATTTTTAATGTGTTAAAATTGAAAGATAAACTTAAAACTGTATTATTTTTAGAGTTAAAATTTAAAAATATACTATTTTAAAACATCTTCAAATATTATCATTAGTTTTTCCATATTTATCACTGATTTTTTTACCACAATAGTTATAAGCAGATATAGATGATGTCAACTCACTAAAAGCCCTCACTGTTTCACAAAATCACAAAGCTTTATTAGTGAATTCTAAGATCGAGGACGTTCACAAAAATGGAAATAATATTAGAAAATTTTGTTTTGATATTAAATGTTAATGATACAAAACTATATATGATAAATCAATGATTTTATCTCAAGTTAAAATTTATACTAACTAATTTGATATTATGATAATCTTTATATACATTACCAAATCATTAATTCTTTATCACAATAAAATCTCTATAGCAATATTATTTAGTTTAGACTTGATGAGCTTCTCTTCATAATTGGGTTTTGACAACCCACAACAAACAGTTGGTCTGCTCTTTCAGGATGTTGTTGCAAAAGATTTGATTCTTTCAAAGAGTAGCCTAGGATCGGTTAACGAACATCCTTGATTCATTTCAGTAGCTACTGGATATTGGGAGGATCTGTTCAATTCTACCACCATTATTCCCTGCAGTAACCAAAAATAAAGTGTGAAGTATTTGAAAAAACTAGTCCTCCTAATCGATTTGGTCTTAGTCTAGTTTGTGCCTGCTTCGGTCGTACCACAGATACCAATTCTTTTACATTCAGTCTTAACTCTTAAGCATAGTTTCTATATTCAACTTGTCTGGAAGCATGCATCAGATCATAGACCAAACAGAGTCTAAAACTGATATGATAGGAAACATAAAAAAGAAAAGTTAAAAGTGGGTTTACCTCAAAGTCAGCAAGAAAAAACTGGAAGCGTTTCAGTTTCTCTTTCATCATGGCATTTACTGCTGGTGGTGCTGAAGAGGAGAGAGCAGCTGAGACTTCAATCGATGAATGACCTATCCTTTTTTGCACAACCTGCAGAGGCGAATAGCATGGATCTGATGGATGAAATTTTATCCTAACACGACATAAAACTTTGAGAAATGAGAGATGAGACTTTACGTCGTTATGGAGCAAGATCTCACAGATGAGACTACCATCGTCGACATAGCATAGAAGCTCAAATGTAGACTGCTGCTTGAACTGGAATTTTTTCACTCCAGTTAAAAAGCACTGCAAAAACTATACTTTACATTGAATCCAGCAAACAATTGGAGTCTGAGAGTGTTTTAATAAGTGGTGTGTGTACCTTGATCCTTCCTTGAACGAAATGCACAGTATCTTTCATGGCTGCCCACTTTTGAGACAACTCGGCTAAGTAAGTGAAAGGCGTCTCTGTATTTGTATACATCACAGAAGGGATTTCGAGATCAATAACCATATTACTGACTTCTGGATCACCTATAGCAGCTGAACCAGATACAGAAGACGTCATATCCCTTACACGGCCATTGTTGATATGCATTTCTTCAACACATGAAGTCATGTTAGATGTTTGTTGATCCAAGGTATTTTCACCACCGTTGTTGGAAAGAGGTCTTTTACCACTACAGCTAGTACCAGTTGTCGATGCTGTCATGTGAATGTTACTAGAAGTTGAATGTAAATCAGAAAATGCTCTTTCCCGGTGTGCAGAAGCAGTATCAATCTGCATATGCTCAACTCTTGAAACAGTAGCTTCTACATTGACGGAGACAGGAGGCTCATCTGTTGTCAGCGGACTAATATGAGTTCTCGTTGCATTCAGAGGAGTGCCTGCCATAAGTGTTTTGATTAAAAGAGAGTTAATAGCCACTAATAATCTTAAAAGACAGAGGTTGTCTCATGTTACTGAAATTCTTTCAATAATAACAATCTTACTTCTAGTAAGAGAACAAAATACGTGTTATGATTCTGCTATGGTTAAGTGAAGAAACACAGAAAGAACCGTGGTTCTACTCTAGCATATGAAGTTTTAATACAGAAACCAGGAAAGATAACAAAACCTGTTTCCTTTTATTCAAAATTGTCACTTATATACTATCTTGTGATAAAACAAATGATTATTCTAGCACATGGCAAACGTTTACAGAACATTTGGCCATTTTTCTAAACTCTATTATGAACGAAGGAATGCAAATTTCGTAAATGCAGCTATTTCTCGTTGATCAGACAAGCAATTCTTAGCAAGAAGATTAATTTAGAAACATCCCTACCTAGACCGTTGGCCTGAGCGTGACTAGCATTTCCAGAGGTAGAACTATTTACATGATTATCTGTCTCATTTTCATTTAGTGACCACGCAGCTAGAGTTGCTCTGGTAGCCAACGAAGGAACCATTCTGCTCCTTGTTCTGTAAATGTTAAAATCCAACAAGATCTTTGAAAAGAAGGATAAATGTACAAATATGTCAGCACATAGAAAGATGATTGGCAGCGTGTATGAAAACGTTTTAATGTTTAAAGAAGCAGCCAACGAAATTCAGTGAAACACTTGGGGTGCAAATAATAGTTAGAACTGAAGAGATACCATGACACCACTTTAGAATATGAACTTATGAAGTGAGCAGGGGAAGTTGTAAACTGGGAAAATATCGAGTTCTAAACACTGTAAACCATTCTCTTCATAAACCTACCTTTTTCCTCTTGGAGGTTTGTTTACTTCAACAACCAGACGCTTCCGTGCTTCTTCCAATTCTTCAACCAATCCTCCTAAAATTTCTATAATCTCAGGAACTAGCATTAAAAGCCCATGCCGAATTTGCACATTAGATACAACAATCTGCATTTAATTGTCCGCATCAATGCTTATACTAAGAACATTAAACGTTTATCCATCAAGAAATTTCGATCTATAAGTTGAATTGGGAACAAATGTAGGTGGTAGCAAAGACATAAAAGTATGGATAATAAAACTAAATAAATGAATAACCCTACAGGATGAACAAAGGTCTTAGAAACAAATCATAGATGCTAAATTCCCATCTACCATTTTCAAAATTATGATTATCAAGAAGAAACACACCTTTAAACCAGCAGGAGACAAGACTTGCAGATCTTTAATCGGTCTGTATTCCATGCCAAAAACACGTTGAACACCATCTGTCATGGTCAGCTTGAGGCACCGCTTAAGCCCTGCATTAACGTTTTCATACCTTCCTTTGAGTGGGCAGCCAATGTTAACAATCTCGTCAACCTGAGGTAGAAGAATTAAGCAACAGGTTCAGTCGAAATCACAGTGTGTCGTTAGTTATACAATTCCAACGAGGGAGGAACGAATAAGCAGATAACCTGCAGAACAAACGGACCAGCGAGTTCTACAAGATTCATAGACGCAACATTCCGAGGAAGAACCCCACCTCCGCATAAATTCATGTCGGAAAACAGAAACTGCTCGAAGCAATGCTTAGCTTTTGTTGCTACATCGAGACGGGAAAATTGTGGAACAGATATTTCAAGCCTTTCAAGACAAGAGACCCACCATTCCGTCTTCAGTTTAATGCCCATTCGAGAAAGAACCTCACCGATCGGCGAGTCATAGTCATTTCCGCCTTCCGAGTGCGACGGATCAATCAGATACGGTGTAAAAATAGTAGAATCAGTCCGCATAGGTGAGGGGTTGTCAGAAAGATCGATAATCTCAACTTCCGATACCGTGATTGGCTCTCTGGGATTAGGGTTCAAAGTCGACGTTTCTAAGGTTTCCGGTTGCACAGAAGGAGCAATACCAACGAGCTGAATAGAATCTCCATTTCCTCTTGTTCCATTTTCATCAACTTCTTCTTCGTCGGAAGAGTACTCAAGTCTCAGGCGTCGTCTAGGCATTTCGACGGCGAAAGTTTGAGGCTTTTCCCTCCAAAATCTATTTTTTACTAAACCTTTTGCTATTTTTTTTTTAAAAAAAAGGAAAAGACAAATTGTATTGTGAGAAGAAGTTGGAACTTTATTGGGCCAAGTTTTGTGTATGTATGTATGTATGTATGTATGTATGTATGTATGTATGTATATATATGTATGTATGTATATATGTATGTATGTATGTATGTATGTATGTATGTATGTATATATATTGGGTAATTTTGCCGCGAGATGATTTTTAGTAAAATTCCGGTGATGATTTTAGCACCAGAAATTTTGAAATTCCCACAAATTTTTGTTTTGTTTCTCTGCATAATCGTTAGATTTTTTTGATTCAGGGTTTCAATTGTTTCCGGGAAAATTCTCTGAGATCTAGGTTTTTCTTTACCCTATTTCCGTCTTGATTCGCTTCGAGTTTGCTTTTTGTTGGTCTATATGGTGACTGAAACCCCAGAAGAGAAGACATCGGAAGTGGAGTCTTCGGCGAAGGAGGAAGATGGTGTTGGTGATGCTGCGAAGGAGAAGGATATAGAGAAAAAAGAAGCGGATTCCCCGAGAAATAAGGAGGCGGAGAAGAAGAAAGAAGTAGAGGAGGATGAAGCGAAAGAAGGAGCTGAAGGAGAAATGTGAAGAAGACGATATAGAGAGTAAGGAGGGAGAAGAAGGAAGTGGAAGTAAGAAATCGTCGGAGAAGGAGGCGGTGACTCCGACTGGTGACCGACCTACGAGGGCGCGAAAGAAGGTTGAGCGTTTCTCGTTGCCTACTCCGTTTCGGTCTACATTAAGCAAGTCCGTTTCAATTGAAAAGGTATATTAACGGAAACTTTGGTTCTTTCGTATCTGTGTCTGTCAGAATTTGATAGAAATCTTTTTAATTGCGTTAAGAACTAGCTGTTCAAATAGTTCTGATCTCTGTGTTACTCAGGGTCGTGGAACACCTCTAAGGGAAATTCCAAATGGTATCAATTCTATTCGTGATTGTTTTGATTGAATTCTTGTGATTTGTGAAATGGTCATCCAATTGGTGTCAAGCAGAAATAGAATAATGAACAATCGTTGCT
Organism: Pugionium dolabratum; assembly: GCA_018901945.1. NCBI lineage: Eukaryota > Viridiplantae > Streptophyta > Magnoliopsida > Brassicales > Brassicaceae > Pugionium > Pugionium dolabratum. The sequence goes on along the minus strand of JAEVFF010000823.1, from coordinate 94,700 downwards.
GGTCTGGCACATCTTATGATCTAGGAGATGAGATAGGTATGGATTTTCCTGATTGCATTGTTATGATTGTAGACAAGCTTGGGCTTTTGGTTTATAGCCTATCACTTCTACCAATTGGATACTAATAGTCTGACTTCGTTGTGAAATATTTCACAATTAGCCTATTGACAACTGTCTTTGATTCTGTTTTACTTTAGTGGATCTCAATTAGGTTTTTTCTTTGGTGGCTAACTGTGCTGGAGAGAGATTTACTCTGCACTGTTGTGGATGAGAAGATGATAAAGTGTTCTATCTATCTTTTTTTCTTTCGTTCGTTCTTTCTCTTGTTTGTTTATCTAACTTTAGGGTAGAAATTTTTATTTCTTTTAATAGATTTATTTATCTTTAGGAAGCTGTCTGATAATGTTTGCTGTTTCAGTGGCTTATAATCTTTCCAAGAGAAAAGCTGACGAAAACCTGCTCTTACTAATACACACTATACTTTATGGGAAGAAAGCAAAGGTATTTTAAAACTTTGATCACATTTTTCCACACTTTGGTACGTATATTTCCCTTTCTAGAAAGCTTGTCTTGGAATTTTCATTGTTTGTTTGCCGGAGTGAGTGGCTACTTAAAAGCCGTTTGCGAAATTTGCTCTGCAGACACAGATGCTTAAGAAAAACATTGGTAAATTTTCTGGCTTTGTATGGTCAGAGAAAGAGGTATAACCATTTCATGTCTATTTTCTTACAGGAATGTGTATGCTGTTTCTGCCTTATGTTGCGACATATGTTTTCCAGGAGGAAAAACAGAGAGCACATGCAAAGGAGAAGCTTGAAAAATGCATAAAAGAACAAATAATATTCTTCTGTGATATACTTGATATACCTATAAATCGAAGTAACATGAGAAAGTAAGGGATAAAAAGATGTGGTCTATCTATTTATTGTACCTTCTTTTGTATTCTAAGAATCTCTCTGTCCTGAAATGTTCAGGAAGAGCTTACTGTCAAAGTGCTTGATTTTTTGGAGTCTCCCAAGGCAACAAGAGATGTTATACTTGCAGATCGAGAAAAGGTACTGTTTGTTTCAGTATTTTTGTTTTTTTTGGTTAGTTATTCAGTAAATTGTTGCCTCCATGTTTATTCTCGCTCGGTATGGGAAAATTGAATTCTCTCATCATTTTGGAATGGTATATATTTTAGCAAACGAAAAAGCGCAAGAGCTCACAAAAAGGGGCAAAATCTGGAGAATCTTCAAGCACCCTAGTCAAGGTTTGTACTTTGTTTTATCTTAGTTATCTTCTTTTATTCTTTGCTGGCTGCTGGCTCCTTTTCTAGCTTTGTTTTCTAACATTTTGTGCATATGGCTAATGTTAATTATGATTTCAAACATGTATGGCCTTTTCATCAGTGTGACTTGATTTATTAGCTGTTGAACACTGGTTGTCAAACATCCCTTGTTTGTGTATGTTTTGCTACTACATAGAGGAAAAGGAAAAAAACAAGATCCGCCATCTGACACAGAAGAAGGCAAGGAAGAGGAGGAGGGGGATGATGATTCTGAAGGAGCTTAAGATTCTCATGAAGAAGATGATGCAGCGCCAGAGGAAGACAGTGACCATGAAGAGACTGAAACTGAAGATGAAGCAGAGAATGAGAAACCATCCAAAAAGAAAAGCTCATCGAAAAAGACTGTAGAGGAGAGCTCAGTGTCCAAAGGTAAGGATAAACAAGCTTCTTCTGCCAAAGGTTCTGCAAAATCTGGTGATAAGTCCTCCCAGAAAATTGCTAAGTCAACGTCATCCCCAGCTAAAAAGCAAAAAGTTGATCACGACAAGCCTTCTAGAAAGAAAATAATGTTAAGTAAGCCACAGGCTAAGGGATCTAAAGAGAAAGATTGCAACCAGTCTCAGCTGCTTCTAAAGCTTAAGTCTTGTTTGATTTATGTGTTTTAAGAAACGATTTATGTGTCTTGGAAGCTGATAGCTTCAATTTTGTTACCTTCTATGATGGATTGGATACAGGAAAAGCCACTAAGAAAGTCAAAGCAGAGCCCACCAGAGAAGAGATGCTTACAGTGGTGCCCAAAATTCTTAAGGAAGTAGACTTCAATATGGTGAGCTAGCTTAATTTCACAGAAAACTGATTGAATTTAATTGGTCTAAACTATAAAATCTTGGAAAAGATATTCTTATATGCATTTTTTTTTCTTCTTAATAACAGGGAACACTATCAGATATTGTGCAGAAGCTAAGTATGGTCATGGGGTTTGTTTATATCAAAAAGCTAATCTACTATATATTAAAAGAAAAGCACTGAGATTGAAAATTGCTTAGGTTTCATCACCATATTCATTCTCACTAATTTTCTTAATTAATTTAATTCAAAACATAAATTATTTATTTTATTACTCAAACATTCTAATTACGTAATCTAATTATAGAGATATTACTAAATGAGTTTCCAAACCGTATTTACTTTTCAAATATCATACGATTCAAAAATTAGGAAATTTTGAATTCGTACATTACACATTTAATTACTCGTCAATTTTAAAAATAGAAAATTAATTTTCCATGAATTTTAATTATTGTACACATATAAAAGAAAAATGAAAATTTTGAATTTTTGTACATATAAAAATTTCATTAACGCTATTAAATTCCATATTTTCTATTAATTATTTACCAATTTTAATTATTTTTTAAAAAACTAATTAAATATCGTAAACTCAAAGATAAAATCATAACACTACATATAGTAAATTGGATATTCACATTTATTTTATATTTGCACTTCTCATACAAATAAAAATAACATATTTTTTCCACGTCATACTTATATTTACAAAATTTCTTCTAACACATAAAATTTATCTGAATTCAAAATTTCAAAATTTAAATTATAAAATTATGAATTGTATCTTCTATTTATTATTTTTTAATATTGCATATTAAAAATAGAAATTAGACTATTATTTTTGATGTTTGTATATATGAAAATTTAGTATTTCTGTGCATCCCAAATATATTATCCTTGTTTTTATGAAACCTAAAAAAATTCTACAAAAATTAATCATTTGAAAACGCCACAACAAAGTTATAAAAAGACACGAAATGTGGCAGTGGCCAACTCTCCATCACCCACCTACACTTTTTGACTTTTTTAAACCCCACCAACTTATCCTTTTAAGTTATAACATTACTGCCAAACGAAGCCAATCAAGATCAAGAAACAATAGCTAATGGAGATCGAGAGAGGCCACAACACATCTCATCAGCCGTGGGATGTCCAGTCCGAGACGATTCCTATCATTGATTTAAGCGATCTGGACGATGAGGTAGTGGGACGTGCAGTGGTGAAGGCAAGCCAAGAATGGGGGATTTTCCACGTGGTGAATCATGGAATCTCGATGGATCTGATACGGAGGTTGAAAGAGGTTGGTGCAAAGTTCTTCGAGCTACCTGAGAGTGAGAAGAAAGCCGTAGCGAAACAAGATGACTCCAAAGACTTCCAAGGTTATACGAGGAATCTCACATACGTTGAAGGAGAAGTTTGGGCTGATAATCTATTTCATAGAATCTGGCCACCTTCGTGCATCGATTTCAATTACTGGCCCAAAAATCCTCCTCACTACAGGTATATTCCTTCGCCTGCATAAACCTTTCTAATTAATGTCTAACTAGATTTAGATTCTATGAAAATATATTCGCATATTATAATTAATTATTTATTTAATTAATATAAATTATATAAATATATAATTATTGATTTAATAAATATAAATTACATAAATATGTAATTTATTTTTATTTAAAATAAAATTTGTAAATTTTTTATTATTGATTATATAAATAAAATAAATAATAAAATTGAATTATACAATTAAATTTAAAATTGTCTATATTTTGAATAAATAATATCATTAAATAGATAAAAATTATAAATATGATAAATATTTAATTAAACTAATATTTTTTGTTTGACTATTTTTCAAAATGTATAATATTTCGTTTTATATTATATTTATATTTTATATCAAAATATACTTTATGTCAAAATATTAGCTATTAATATATAGTATACTGTTAAATATTTGTTTAATGGTAGTTTCATAAATATTGTACTAAATTATTTCTTATATAATATTTATTTTAAGATATTTGATAGTGTGACATATCATCGTGTTATATTTGTAAATTACATTTCAAAAATAATTTTTTTATCAAAATATTTCTTAATTAATATATTAAAAATTCATACATATGTATTCCATCTATATTTTCATGTTTACTACACAGAGAAGAACCTAAGTTTTGGTAAAATCTAACCATTTATTCGTTCATTTTCCGTATCTCATATTGTATGGAATTTGTTTTCTTCTTATTTTGAACCACTGAATAATTATCACTAAAGTTAATGAACCTTTTAATTATTCGGTCATGCATGTTTGGTTATAGGGAAGTGGTTGAAGAGTACACAAAGGAGACAAAGAAGCTATCAGAGAGGATCTTAAGGTTTTTATCAGAAGGATTAGGGTTAAAATCTGAAGCCTTGAAAGAAGGTCTCGGCGGTGAATCGATTGAGTATGTTATGAGAATTAACAACTACCCGCCTAATCCGCAATCGGATTTGACTCTAGGAGTTCCTGAACATACTGATATCATTGGACTGGCCATCATTGTCACCAATGATGTTCCAGGGCTTCAAATTTCCAAAGACGATCAGTGGTTCGATGTCCAATACATTCCTTCTGCCGTAACTGTTAACATCGGAGATCAAATATTGGTTTGATTGTCTTTATAAATTAACAAAATATATCTATTTGTTACGTTTCCAACTCAAAACTAATTGGTAATTTGTGAATTTTCCAGAGGTTAAGCAACGGAAAGTACAAAAATGTGTTGCATAGAGCGATAGTGGATAAAGAAAAGCAGCGGATGTCATTGCCAGTTTTTGTGGATGCTAATCCTGATGTGGTCATCGGACCATTGCCGGAACTCATCACCGGCGATAATCCTTCTAAGTTCAAGCCTATTACATGCATGGACTTTAAGTACCGAAGGCTCCTCAAACTTCCAATTGATTGATGATTCCAATAACATTAAATCTTGTGTGTGTTTACTATATCCATAATCAAAAAAGTGTTTGTGATTGTTCCAGAATAAATGAATTATGCACAATAAAGTTTATGTAAAAGAATTCATGTACGATTTAAAGGTTTTGAAGTTTATATATATTTGTATTGTTGGTTTAAATTAAGAAAAATGCATTATGAATGGAAGTGAAAATAAATTTTTTCTTCTGAACATATGAATTTCTGATGGTCACATAGTAAAAATAAACATTATTAATATAAACATCTAAAAATTTGTGTAGGATAGCAAATAATTGCACATTATTATATAACAAAAGATATTTTAATACACATATTATTAAAATTACATTTGAATGTAGCACCAATCAGATGACTAAATGAGTCAACACTTGGAATATAGTCAGAGTTTTTTTCTTGATAATGATTATTTATTTGCCTACTATTACAATGTTGTATTTGTCTCTCGTCATCATACATCAATCATATAGTAAAATGTTTTAACAGTGCATTAGGTACACCAATATAATATAACTATAATCTAACCCACATTTACCCGGAAAAAATATTAATACATTATAATTAAAAGTAATATAATAAAATAATATTATTTTAAATTTATTTTTCAAATCTATCACAATAAATCTAAAATTCTCAATATATCATAAATTATTATGTACAATAATTATTTATCTCAAATAAACTATATATAAAATCAAACGATAATATTTGAGTTCACTTTTTCTAATTTATAGTTTAATTTTTTTAATTAAAATTTTTTTTAATTATTTTATTATTAAGTTTTTGTTATTTTTGGAAATTTAAATGATTAGTGATATATTTATAACAAAAACTTGAAATAGTGTTATTTTATTCAATTATTACCCAATAATTAATTATTTAATTAGTAAATATATATTATATACATATATAATTAATCTATTTTTTAAATATATATATTTTTTAAAATTTAATATTAATTATACAAATAAAATATACAGTATTTTACAAATAATTTTAAATTGTCTATAATTTAGAAAAACAATATTATTAAATATGTAAAGAATTGTATATGTATAAATATTCAGTTATTATAAAATTTTGTTTTATATTTAGTTTGACTAATTTTTAAAATTTTTATTATTTTATTTTATATTGTGTTTATTTTTGATGTCGAAATATTAGAAATGTACATATATTATAATGTTAAATATTTTTTTGATATCATGTTCATAAATACTATAGTAAACTATATTTTATGTAATATTTACATTAAATTTTTTTGATAATATGATAAGTTAGTGTGGCATATTTAAAAATCACATATAAAATAAATTTATTTTTATTAAAATATTTTTCAAATAATATATTATGAATATGATATAAAATTATATTTTTTTCAAAACTTTATAACCAACGTGTCAATGTTATAACAATGCATTAGGTACACCAAAATAAATATGAATATATATTATTCTGAAGATCGTGAATCTCGTGCAACTGCAAAGTCTGCAATCACAAACTAAAAGTTAGAACCAAAGTAAATCGGATGGGAATTAATTCCCCGAGGGATGATTACTGAATCATAAAAATCAAAGACGCTTTTTTACTTATATTTTTTTTTGGCAACCTTTTTGACTTATATTATATTCATTTTATTGTACTAAAATCATAATTTTATATTCATTAAAATTTGAACCACTAATAAACTTTTGCTTAAGATATATAAAATGTTTACATATTTCTATACAACTTTAAATTTATTGAATAGTGCGTAACCAATTGTATTATGTATTTTTTTCATAATTAGTTGAATTGTTTATGATTTATAAATAAAATGATATATATATATATATATATTAGATTGTGTAATAAAAGTTATAAAATTCATCTAAATGTTCTATCAATAAACCCTAAATAATTAGTTTTTCTAGTTACACCCCAAGTTATATTCTACACCGTGTGATATATTTTTTAGGGAATCTCAAAATATGTCATATTTTATACCACACTTAACAAAATAGTTTATATTTTATTAAACTAACAAAAAAATAATATAATTTAATTCTTAAAACTTATAAAAAAACTTTAAACCAAATACTACCTAAGTCCTAAAAACAAAACTTTAAATCCGAATATCTAAATTCTACATCCAAAATCTTAAATTCTAATCTAAAAATTAAAATTCCAAAACCTAAGTACTAAAACACAAATCTTACAATCTTAAGCATGAATTTTAAACTTTAATCCCAAAAATAGTATAAAAAATTCTTAAAATAATGTTTAACAGTATAAATCATTGTATCAAACCACTTATTCACACTGCATAACTGTAAATAAAACTAAAACATTGTACTGATTTTAGTACTTGAAATTTCATATTACATTTTTAAAATAATTTTTAATATGTTTGATGTTAAATTTGTAATACTTTTTAAAAACAAGTGCCGGTATATTTAGAAATTCTCTTTAAATTATGATACTTTTGAGAATTATTCAAAATTAAATTCTAAAACTTAAAAACTAAATAGTAAAAAGAATTAATATAATAATTTTGAGTAACACTATAAAATAACAATTTTTAAATTTTTGTTCCAAACCTAACATAATAAAATTAAAATTCCAAAATATCATAAATAACTATATAAAAATATTTATTTACTGTAAATAAATTACAAATAAAGTTAAAATATTATAATTATATTCTTTTTTTTCCAAAGAAATTTAATATATTTTGATATTAAAATTTTTATTATAAATTTAATCTAATATTAATAATTTTGAAAAAAAACTTAAAAAATTGTTATTTTACATAATGACCTTAATATTATTACTTGCGATATTTTTACCATTTTTCTTAATTTTCCTGAATACTATATAATTGATAAAGCCCACACTTTGACACTTTTATGCTTTTTTCTTTCATTGAAATTAGTAGATTTGATCGTATTCGTTCCTAACACATGTAAACGAGATAAAATTGGTATATATAGAGATATAATACGATTCTTGAATCATTTAGTACTCATCTTATCCATTTAAATTTATCGTGCGGCTTTAGATATAAAAATGTTGTACAATATTGAACGCGTACATATGAACAGCAAGAAACTACCTGCTGCATTCCAATCTAATCTACTCTAAAGCAAATCGTAACGCTTTCTTTTGCGCCAAAACGCAGATTCGAATGAGCCGAAAAAACCGGAAATTGGTGGTATATATTCTACTTTATGATCTTTAGAGACGTCTGGTTTTGTTAGGAGGTGCGTAACCAGACATACCCATTCCAGGATCCTTCCTTCTTAGTTGTTGCTGCTGTTGAGCCATCCCACGCTGCTGCTGCTGCAGCGGAACACTCGGGTTCATCCCCGCCTGAGCTGGGAAATTATAAGCCATCATGCCTTGTGGTTGCATCCTCTGCATGTTATGTGCAACCATTGGTCTTGGTATCGATCTATTGCCCATTCCCTGAGCTCCTGCCATGTTCCCTGCTGCTACTGCTTGAGGCGGATTGATGCTCGTTGTGCCTTCGAAATCCGTGTTTGTATCAACCGGACGAGTCGGGTAATTAACATTCTTCTCCATCGGTTGAGAAGCTACAAATGCGTTCCGTCCTGGGAGAGGATCCATCCGAAAATACTCGTGTTCTAGGGCTTGAGAAGCCGTGATCCGCTTCAGCGGGTCGTATTCCAGCATTTTGGATAAGAGATCATAAGCGTGACTTTTCTGATTTAGGCGAACCACATTGTGGAGACCCGCACTGTCGTATTTGTGAGCTTGAATATGCTGTAGATCAGAATGCCAGTGCGGAAGGTTAACGAGCATTGGCCATTTAGCCATTGTCGGGTGGCCTAAGATCTTGAATATCTTGTCGAGTTGATCTAATTGGAAAGGGTTTTGAGATGATTTCGCCTCTGCACCTTGGAACAATGGTTTGAGAGTCAGTAATTCAGCAAATATACATCCAACCGCCCACATATCGACGGCGCTCGTATAGTGCTTCGAGCCCAGGAGCAGTTCTGGTGCACGGTACCATATTGTGACCACGACTCCGTTATCCGATAGTGGTTTCAACGGAGCTTGATATATCCGTGCGAGCCCGAAATCAGCTATTTTCACTATTCCATTTTCTTCTCCTTCACCCATAACCAAGATATTCGATGGCTTCAAATCTCTGTGTATGATCCAATTACTGTGAAGATAGTTCAATCCGTTGAGAAGCTGCCAGAGCAAAGACTTAACGGTGTATTGGTTTATAGGATGACCACCTTTGTCTCTGTGGTGCCTGATGATTTCATAGAGATCATACTCGGCGTAATCAAAGGCAAGATACAGAGACATGTCTGCAAAATTAATATGGACATTGACAAGCTTCACGACGTTCTCATGGGAAATCTCTCTGAGCAACATGATCTCACGGATTGCAGTTGGGGAAACTCCATCCCCATCTTTTGACTGCTTAAACTTCTTGATGGCAATTGGTCTTTTAGGCGGAATCTTGGTTCTAGCCAAGAAAACGAGACCGTAAGTCCCTTCACCGATCTTACCAACGAGATTGTACTGTTGCAGCCATTCTGGTTTCTCACTACTGCTGTTGGATCTGGTGGAACTGCCATCTCCCATTGCTTTTAGCAGTTCTATACCTAAATGTCCTTAACATGCGAAAACAGTCTGAGTCTAACAAACCAAAACAATTTGGATTGTTGTTTTCCTGAAAATGTAAACAACGCTTTGTAAAATCAACCAAACGACATGTTCATGTAAATCTATTTACAGACAGAGCTAAGCAATTCATAGAAGAACAATTCTATCTACAAATACTTATCGAACTCAATACAGTGATCCAATTTCCAAATTACTACATGTAAAAGCATTTATTCAGTGATAAACCGACAAGAGAAAACACTACAATGTTCAAGTAGATGGAAATCATCAGAATTTTCAGAGTAAGATTACAGAACGAAAATTCAAATAGGAAAATTTCAGAATCAGCTGATAAAAACACATTCCTGAGAAAAAGAAAAAATCTTCATTTGAACAAATTCCAGACCCTTAAGACTTCAAATGTTCAGCAGTTAACGTCGTACCAAAAATCTCTGGCTCCTATTATAATGGCACAGAAGAAAAAATCACTGAAAGCCAAAGAAAAAAGATGAAAATTCATCTACACCCAGAAACGAAAAGACGAGATTTTACTACCGAATAGGAAAATTCACCTCCACAGACCAATAACCAGAGGAAAAAAAATTAAAATTCCATACTCAGAGCTACAATTACCTTAACCTAATCAAAGACCTAACGATTTGACACCAGTTTCAAATTCCAATTAAAGCTCGAGATCTATACGATCTATCTTTTGTTATCGTCCTCAAAATCAACGATCAATGAAAGGGATCTGACCGGATAAAGCGAACAGATAAATGTTGAATGAAATTCAGAGGATGAGCTCAGCTTGGAGAGCGTCAGCGACGGAAGAGAGTAGACAATAGCGAGAAAATTCCGGTGAGAGGGCAAAACGAAAGATAGTGTTTCCGGAAACGATGACGTTAGCCACTTGGTCCAACAAGTTTATATATTTTCACAATTATATATATATACTTTTGGTTTAATTCCGTCAACTACACAAATTTATGCGACTAAACATATTTCCATCCGTATTTTTTGAGTTTTTTTTTAACTACATAAACTGTATTTTTCTTTCATAAATTATATAAACTTCATAAATTATTCTAATTGCAGAAATTCTATTAATGTTTACACGTTAAATAACTACTAAATCTAGTTCTAATTCGAAAATATAGTTTTAACTTAGATTTAGTTTGAAACTAAAACCAGATTTTCAAAATAAAATAAGGTTTAATAACAATTTAACGTGTAAACATAAACGGAATTTCTGTAATTGGAATAATTTATGAAGTTTATATAGTTTACGAAAGAAAAATATAGTTTATGTAACTTATGAAAGACCCAAAAAGTACGAATGAAAATAAGTTTATTCGTATAAATTTGTATAGTTGACGGAAATAGATCCTATACTTTTTTTATAACTAAATGATAATTCACTACAAAATACCATAATTTTTATCGCAAATATAAATAATAAATTAAGGATAACACAAGATTCTCATTATTCAATCCACTTTCTCCGCCACTAAATTGGAATTAAGTAATCCAAACACAAAGATTTTAATTATTCAATCCAGTTTCTCGACCCCCAAGCTGGAAGAAGATCCATCATCTCCACAAGGCTTACTTGGATCATCAATCCATAACGAAAGAGTCAACCGTCCACTTATTCGTCAATTGTCATCAGAGGAGCCATCATGCAGTGGTGACAGCCATTCACAATATCCCCCTGTTGTGATTCCACCACCACCCGCAAAACACATTGAGAGGGAAAAATTCTTCAAGGAGAAGAAAGTGGACGGTGCCTCGGTTTACCAGGTCACATGAGAGGCCTTTCTTTGCATAGCCGTGATGGAAGCAGCTCACGCAGTGGAAGTGTAGACTTCAGTGACTGAAACAACCAAAGCTTTGTCTCATCAGACAATGTATTTTTCTGTAGGTTTTTTGTTGATTTACAGAGGTAAATTTTTTTTGTCTTTTCTGGCTATTGCTCGCTCTCTTTCTCTCTCTATTAGTGTTGTGAATTTAGAATATAACACCATGAGATCTGAGTGTGTAGAGGAACTTCCTTTCACTTTGTTGAAACCTGAGCTTTGCTGTTTAGTAGTTGCAGAGATAGATCATGTTTGTGTAATGAAGCTGAATGCTAAAATTGATATTGTATGTCATCACAAGACTGGTTGATTCGATTTAATTGCATAGATAAGATGTTGAAATTTGGAATTCACATAAACACAAAGATATTAATTACTAAACAACAGAGAGAACATTTTTAAGCTTTGGGAGTCTCTTGACAAGAATGTGCCTCTTTGACATGCTTCTCGTATTCATCTTCATCATCTTCTTCATCATCTTCTTCTTCATCTTCTTCTTCATCTTCTTCTTCATCTTCTTCTTCTTCTTCATCTTCTTCTTCATCTTCTTCTTCTTCAACCTCATCCTCAACATCTTCTTCATCAAAGCCCTTGAGTGCATTAGAAGACGGACCTTGACTCCTTGCTTCTCCAACGATCTTCATTATGTCCTCTACACTTTGAAGAGAGAAGCTCGGGTTGTCTCTCTTGTAGTATGCCGCTTGTGAAGACTCTGTAAGATCCTTCGGCAAGTTCTTCAAGTACCATGGATGCTTCTTGATCTCTTTAAGAGTAATCCTCTGCATAAATAGTTGACAACTCAAAACCAAAAAACAAAAAGAGTTAAAACTCAGAGAAATGAGAAAATACCTTAGCTGAATTAGTGACAAAAATTCGAGAGAGAAGATGTTTGCACTCCTGTGATATGTGAACATTATCCGGGATCTTGTACTGAACAGCCATTATACGCTTTACATTTTCACAAGGCCATAAAAAAACACTTAGGAGAGAAAAACCAAACAAACAAACAAAAAAGCAGTTGAGTTAGAGAAGTTAGCTAATACTTGGATTGTTTTCCTGAAATTTCTCGGATCATCTGGATCTTCAAACGGATAACCACCAACCAACATCACATAAAGAGTCACACCACAAGACCAAACATCCGCATGCTACACAACACACAATCACCAAGTAATTTCACTAACTAAAAAACCAAGTGACAAGATTAGACAATGCTATTGAAGTTTTCATGAGTTATGTTACCTTTCCATCATATTCTCTTCTAGAAAGAACTTCGGGTGCAATGTAAGCCGGAGTTCCTACTGTTGATTTAGGTCTAGAATGAAGCAATGATGACTACACAAGGAGATGAATACATATGAGTTTTGTAGTTAGATCCAAATTAATGATGTGAAGATCAAAGCTATAACCAAAACAAGACTAAAATGAATAACCTTGGAGTAACCAAAATCACAGATTTTCAATAGCGGTGCAGGACTACCATCGAGCAGTGTGTTCTCAAGTTTCAGATCTCTATGACATATTTGCTGCAAAAACAAAAGATTATACCTAAATGAAGCAAAGATCTCTCCTTTCACCATTTCATGAGATCTTTTGTTATGTAAATATTACCAAGGAATGACAGTAATCCACGCCGCAAATCAGCTGCTGAAAGAAGTATCTAGCCTGGAAATTAGATAGAAAGATCAAAACATGGATTAAAGAAGATGTAGAGAAATCGAACAAGATGACTTTAAAGAAGATATATTACCTCAGCTTCACTGAATCTACCAGCATTACAGATTCTTTCAAAGAGTTCTCCTCCAGAAGCATACTCCATTACAATTGCAAGATGAGTTGGAGTCAGAACCACCTGCAAAAACACCGATTTTGTAAAATTACTCAGTTTTAAGTCCCTTAATCTCTTTTTCAAAGACTGTGCCGAAATCAAACCTCCTTGAATCGGATGATATTTGGATGCCTAAGTGATCTGTGATTGATAATCTCTCTAGCCACATTCTCGTCTATCTGCATCACAAGCAAACCAACCACCAAATATCAAAGAAAAAAGCCTTGAATGGTTCTAAAGCAGAAACCCAAGAGAGAGAGATAGAGATAAAAAAGAAAGAAAGATCAAACCTTGCGACCTCTTTCGATGTATTTCATGGCAACGAGCTCTTTAGTCTCTTTGTGCCTAAGGAGACGAGCCACACCGAAATTCCCAGCTCCCAAATCCTTCACAACCTCATATTTCTCCATCTCTTCCTCCTCCAAACAAACTTCAACTAAGCTTTCTTGTATGTGTGTGTAAATACGAGCACAATCTCGTTGAGAATGAATTTGTCAAAGTTGGAGTTGGATTCGTTTCAGAAAAGTGTCAATCTTTATAAAGTAGTGAATCATTGTGATATCATATGAGATTGCTCCGACACCTGCGCGTATACTTACACTAATGTGTATTCATTTATGGATGTATCGATGATGGAGGAGTAAACGGAGGAGATGGGTTATGGACGTGAGGCACGTGAAGAGGTTCCTCGAGTTCCGATGAACAGCTTTGATAAATCTAACGGTCACTAATTTATTCACTCTAAATTGGATATGTTTAATAATGTTATGTGCTCTCTTCCTCTTCCTTATTCCTTACCTTACTCCTTCGACTACGTATGTTATAAATACATGGACGAATATTATATCCATAAGCTAAATTTTATATTTGATTTTCAACGGTCCAAATAAATAAATCAATATTGTTATATTGAAGTGATATATATGGAAAATTTTCAGAAATTCCATAACAAATATTTTATTTTAAAAATAGCACAATTAGTTTCCATTTTTCAGAAATATCCTTTGAATAATACCATAAAATATCATTTTTAAGTTTATCTTCCAAATCAATCACATTAAAAATAAAATTTATAAAACATAAATTATTATGTAAAAATAATTATTTACCTCAAATACACTATATATAAAATATAATGTTTAAATTTAAAATTTTTTAATTATGAAGAGAACTATTTTTTAGTATTAAATTTATATTATTTTGGAAATTTAAATGATTAATGCTACATTTAGAATAAAAACTTGAAAGAGTTCTATTTTATACAATTGTCATATCTTCTTATCTTTTCCAAAAATACCACAAATATAAAATTAAAATTTAAATACTAAAAATCAAACCATAAATACAAAATATTAAATTTAAATGATAAATTTTCAACAGTTATTTTTAATGTTTGTGGTGTTTTTGGAAAGAAAAGCTTTTAGTGGTATTTTTGAAAAACAAAAATAATGAAGGTATTTTGAAATATAGAATATATTTGTAGTGTTTTAGGTGTTTTTTTATATATTGTTAGAACCGAATTTGTACTTTATTTAGCTCTCACACAAATTTTCTGAATAATTTTTATATTTCTGAATGATTCCCAATTACATAAAGGTTGTGCCTCTTTTATAATATAATTCGTAATTAATTTCAGATATAGAATTAATCGTGGATTTGGTGGTTACAACATACTTAATTCTAAACCATTATAGTATTGATTATTGTCCGTTACAAAATAATTAATTTTTTTGACCGTTACATAATTAAAATAATCGATTTAAATTTTTTTTGATCCATATTAATCCGGTTAACGAATTGAATTTAAATTTTGATATAATTTTTTTTGATATTGACAAAATGTACATGAACCATTGATATTAATAAGTACACATTGGCACTACAACCTATGCATTTGGAATCGACTTTCAATATAATGAGTCGAAACTGTAGTAATATATATTTTTTTCAAATATTTTAAACTTAAGTTCCTACATTTCAACATGATATTGAAAACGTAGTGGATAGTTTTTAATGAGTTAATCATATTTAATAACGTATAATTTTGTAATAATAGTAACGTCTTGTTTAATGTAGTTAACCACGTTTTGCGTTACCGTTATTAACGTCGCATGGTTGAGATCGGTTTAAAAGAGACAAACCTCATTCATTTATTTCGATTAGTGTGTTTCAACCGACCCATAACTAACTTTGTTATTAATTTTATACTCCTTTCTTTGTTCTACTTTATAAAATTCTTTAACGTAATCTATTAAAATAGTATTTTTTAAAAAATTTTGTTCTAAATCTATTATTTTAAAATTAAAATTTAAAAATATCACAAATAATTATATAAAAATACATATTTAGTCTAAATAAATTATATATAAACTTAAAATATTATATTTGGGTTCATTTTTCTAATTTATAATTTAATGTTTTCTATTAAAATAAAATTTTTTTGTATATTTTAATATGGACAAATGTATAAAATAGCACATTTCTAAGTTTTTGTTCCAAAAATAGCATCATTAGTTTGAATTTCCAATAATAGCACAAATTTAAGATTAAAATACATTAAAACTATATTTTAATAGAAAAATTAAACCCTAAATTGGAAATAATGAACCCAAATACAATACTTTAAGTTTATATATAATTTATTTAAAATAAATAAGTATTTTCACATAAGTATTTGTGCTATTTTTGAGAATTTAATTTTATGATACTAGATTTGGAAGAAAAACTTTAAAATATGCTATTTTAGAGTATTACTCTTTTAATATTAAATTTGTGATATTATAGGAAATTTAAGCTAATAGTGCTATATTTGAAATAAACATTTAAAAGAGTATTATTTTTGTCAATTGTCCAGTTTTTTAACGATACCAAAAAATTTTTTTTAGCTAAAGTACATCAATTTCCTTTTAAAAAAATACTATTTAAAATAATTAAATCAATCATAGAACTAGTATATATAATAAAATGATCACAAAATATTAAAAATTACAAAACATGTAATAAAATAAAATAAAATAAACAAACACATCTTATCTTTAAAAAAATAAAAAATAATAATGAAGTAATTACACCATTCCAAACCGGCCATCACGTGATGACCTTGTTGATTCATCACGTTGTAATAAATATGATGAGTTCAATTGTCAAACCTTATATTATATGTAATAATATATTTCAGTAATATTAAAGTTTTGATATGACCATTGACCAATATCGTGAAGTTGTTTTCCGTTACTATGGGCAAATTAAAACTTAGTCAACCACGTGGGGCTTACTACATAAATTCAAGAATGGTCTATTATTACTTGTGGATAATACTATTTTTTTCCTTAAAGAATTAGTAAATTTGTATGTGCTTTTAAATTTATATATCATGCAATTTAGGTCAAAAAATTTCTTGCTTTAATATATATTGTGTTGTTAATACAAAAAATTCAACCATAGACAAAATTTTATTTTCACTATTACTGTTATTTTCAGATTTATAAAGAGTTTTCAAAAATTGTACTACGTGTTATTACTATAATGACTACGTGTTATTTACTATAATGGCTACGTGTTATTACAGAGTTTTCGAAAGAAATATCGTGACTACGTGTTTTGATATAATAAATTTCAAATAAATATATAAATGAGTTTAAATTAGTAGAGTATATTATCATTAATTTGGTTGAATTAATATATAATATTAAACTAACCAAAAATACTATTAAATTCATAAATAATAATTATTTTTATTTTCTTAATTTATATATATAAAATTTAATAATAAAAATAATTTTAAATAAGAATTTAAATTATGTAAATATTTAATTTATATTTACTAATAAATAATATTATATAATTACGAATATTTTTGTGAGTTAGTGTAAATCTAGTTACTTAATATTTGAACTTTGGTTCAGGGTTTTTATGCCATTGCTAGAAACTCCTTTTATTTCAGAAAATATTCATAAAAAAAAATAAAAATAAAGTGTATTTGCGAGAGATGGTTTAGAACCAATAGTTCATTATCTAATGGATTTTTCCATTCTAATACTCTATCCGAAGTTAAATGTGAATGTTCCATTAATCACTTAACTCTACAAAAGCGTTTAAGAAGTTTTGATTTAAAATATATTGACAGTTTGACTAATGACTGTGATCTACTTATTAAAAAATCAGGTGAATTCAATTCACAATTCTTCAAACTAAGCCATACCGTCGAGAGAATATAGAGCCGAAGTAAGGCCCAATAACTGTAGTTGGAGAAGATCCGTTTGGAAATTCTAGCTGCCTTCGTTTTTCGTTGCCAGTTTATTACAAAACTGAAGAAGAATCTAACAAGAATCTGGAGGAAGTTTGGGAAGAGAAACAAAATGGTAAGCACACCAGCCCAGATTCTGACTAGCTTCGGCCTTGAACTTAGGGCTTCTCTTCGTTGCCGTCTCGTCAAAACCCATGAGCAGGTTCTTTCACTGTATCTACTAGGGCTTCTTTTTGTTTCTCTTCCTTTGTTAAGATTCTTGTGTTTGATGTCTCTTTCTAGGCTAAGTTTTTTTTATGCTCAACAGCTCAGAAACACCATGTGCGAGAATTATCCTTTCTTCAAGATGGAAGAGGGACACGAACGAATTATGGAGGTCACTACCCCTAATTTCAATGGGTATTTCCTGAGATCGAAGCCCTTTTAGTTTAAAACTTCTTCTGTTTCTTGTGTGGGCAAGTTTTTGCTTTTATGGGTATTGTTTAAAAAACTTTTAGGGTTAGAAAGATGTTACTTTGTTTGTGTTATTAGTTTGAAAGTTCTAAACTTTGGAATGATTCTGCTTAAGATGAAATTTTCTGAATGTATAAAGTTGACACTTCTTGGTTTCTGAACTCTCACTAAGCTTGCATTCTTGTTGGGTTAAATGGTTTATAAACTGTAACATCATAGTGGGAAATTACCCAAAACTTACTGCTTTAAGAGTTCTTTTTAGATTTTAAAGTGAGAAAATCAATGGGTTGTATCTCTTTTTGTAAGTTGATATCTTCATATTCCTAGCTACTGATATCAAGATTCTCTGCAGTGTAATGTCTGTGATGGATCCAAGTAGAAGCTGACCAGCTAGTTGGTTAAGAATAAGTACGTTGATCGCTCCGTTTACTATATCTTTAACTATCGACTTTTCTCCTTGAGCTCAACAGCGTAGTTTCTTTACTATGTCATTATGTTTTTGATAGATTACTGTTAATTCATCACATCAAGAAGTGACCATGAGAAAGCTGAAAGACAAGAGTTGTGTAGAGGAATATGACTCAGAGGCCTTATATAACTCTGAATCTGGCTTTAGATACAAAGTTTTCAAGATAACTCAGCTCTTTGTGTCTATGCTGGTTGCTTGATGTTGCTAAATTTTACAGGAAAGTTTGCACCTGGTTGCTACACTCTTGCTGTCTCAGAGACAGTCCTAGAGGAAATGCAGGTAACCACATTAGAATTGTATTTCAAAGTTAAGAACATGGTTCCCAAAAGGATGGAAAAACCTAATTTTACACTGTCACTGTTTTGTTCACTTGTCTGATTTTGTTTTTAACTCTGTGGCGATTGATTCACTGAACCACTTATGCCAAAAAAAGTGAGTACAGTAAATTCCCCTCGAAACGCATTTGAAGCAAACTCATTATTTAAGAGCTAGCTGAAACTATTAGAATGTGTGATATGAAAGTCCCACATTGGAAATTGGGAGCTTTCATATCACACATTCTAATAGAAACACAAGACAAGACACCAAGTATTACTCTTTCTTATGTCTGTATCTTCAATCTTGTGATATACACACTTTCTCCAAATTTCTTTAGGAAAAATATGCAAAAAGCTTACACTTTCTCCAAAGAATATTCCTCTATTAGGAAGTCTGCTGATGTTCGATTTCCAGAGGATACGATTTATGCAGAAATGGAGGCAAGTTTACAGAATGTTGCATATAGAGAGCTCTTCGTCGTGAATCCTTGCAAACAGGTAAAATTGTCCTTTGTAAAATCATCTTTATAATTGTTCTCATAATTTGTAATAGATAATATTTTAGACGGTTTTTTAATTTTCAACAAAAAAAAATATGTGTACAAAATAAACTAACAAAGTCTGAGAGATATACGGATTTCGAAGAGGCATGCATTTACTTTTTTATTAGTGAGAAATATTTACACTAGATATGTTATTTTTAGTTAAATTCCACGTGGCAGTTATTGCACGCCGTTATAAACTCTTTCCGGCGACTTTCATATTCAGAAACAAACAGAACGAGCGTTTTCAGGTAATCAAAATCTCTCCTTCGTTTGATATCTCTGTTCCAAAATTTCGTTAGTTCTTATCTTTCAGAAGCGGAAATCTTGTATGTGATCACTCTTTAACATTCATTTCATTCTTCGAATCAAAAGGACCCGTCTTTTTGAACGTTTAGTGCACTTGGTTAGTTGTGATCTCTCCTCGTGATCGTTTGTAAGAAAAATCGATGTAGAATCTGTTTGTTTTGTGGGTTTTCCCTTCTCTGTTAATATGGATCACTCTCCGAGAAAGTGAGGATTGTGGATTTTATGTTTTAGATTCTTTTATTGAAGATTGATTGATGCGTATGGTGTTTCGATTGGTTATAGCAGGATTCTGCGTGATATTCAAAGAAATGTCGAACATAGACATAGAAGGGATATTGAAGGAGCTGCCTAATGATGGGAGGACTCCAAAGACGAAGATAGTTTGCACATTAGGTCCTGCGTCTCGGTCTGTGCCTATGATTGAGAAGCTTCTGAAAGCAGGCATGAATGTAGCTAGATTCAATTTCTCCCATGGAAGCCATGAATACCATCAAGAGACCCTTGAAAATCTCCGCACCGCTATGCACAATACTGGCATTCTCGCTGCTGTTATGCTTGATACAAAGGTTTTTCCTTTCTCTTCTTTTATGGTGGATTTTGTTTCTTAAACTTTCCCTCTATAAGGGTCTTTGGAAACATAAAATTTTGTCGATCTTGCTTGTGGAGTAAGATCAGTAATGTGGCTGTTATTTTGTGTCTCATTATGGTTTTATTGAAGGACTGTTTGTACATTTTGTACATGAAATGTGGAATGTTCAAGTTTAGTTCTTAACTCCGTTAGTTTCAGCCTCTCAATTAAGAAATTTCAGTAGATAGAAGAAAAGTTATGTTAGAAAAATCAAAGGAAGATGAAATGAGAACATAGTTGATGTTAAGAGTGTCTTTGGTTGCTGTTTGAGTTGCTTCTAGTTAAAAGTCCCGAGCATGAACATTGGGCATTTAGTGTTAACATTTTGCTTGGTATAAGATCTCAGAAAATATGTTTATTGATGGTGTTGGCTCAAACTAGCAATAGATAGATCTTATGTGTTTCTTAGAGAAACATTTTGGTTAGAGTCTAGTTCTATCAAATTATCTTACCGTTACATCACAGGGGCCTGAGATTCGTACCGGTTTCTTGAAAGATGGGAACCCTATACAACTAAAGGAAGGTCAGGAGATCACAATTACCACAGATTATGACATTAAGGGTGATGAGAAAACGATTTCGATGAGCTACAAAAAGCTTCCAGTGGATGTGAAACCCGGAAACACCATACTATGTGCAGATGGAAGCATAAGTCTAGCCGTCCTGTCATGTGATCCAGAGGCTGGGACTGTTGTTTGTCGATGTGAAAATACAGCAATGCTGGGCGAGAGAAAGAATGTGAATCTCCCTGGTGTTGTTGTTGATCTCCCGACATTGACGGACAAGGATGTGGAAGATATTCTTAAATGGGGTGTTCCAAACAAAATCGATATGATTGCTCTTTCGTTTGTTCGCAAAGGTTCAGATCTTGTTAATGTCCGTAAAGTACTTGGATCACATTCCAAGGGTATAATGCTGATGTCGAAGGTAACACACACACACATACAGTATTTCATTTCTGTCTAAGTAAGTTGTTTGTAGGTATGATTCTGATATGAGTTTTTTTATAAGGTTGAGAACCAAGAAGGAGTACAGAATTTCGATGAGATTTTGCTTGAAACGGATGCATTTATGGTTGCTCGTGGTGATCTTGGGATGGAGATTCCAATAGAGAAGATCTTCTTGGCACAAAAGTTGATGATCTACAAATGTAACCTTGCTGGTAAACCAGTGGTTACAGCCACCCAAATGCTCGAATCTATGATCAAATCGCCACGGCCAACACGAGCTGAAGCCACGGATGTAGCGAACGCGGTTCTTGATGGCACAGACTGCGTGATGCTTAGCGGTGAAAGCGCTGCAGGAGCTTACCCTGAAAGAGCAGTGAAAACGATGGCAAAAATCTGCATCGAAGCTGAATCATCGCTTGACTACAACACAATTTTCAAGGAGATGATTAGAGCAACTCCACTTCCAATGAGCACACTCGAGAGTCTGGCTTCATCGGCTGTAAGAACCGCAAACAAAGCCAAGGCGAAACTCATAATCGTGTTGACCCGAGGAGGTACAACGGCTAAACTGGTGGCTAAGTATAGACCGGCTGTTCCAATTCTCTCAGTGATTGTTCCAGTGTTCACCAGCGACACTTTCAACTGGAGTTGCAGCGATGAGTCACCGGCGATGCATAGTTTGATATATAGAGGTTTGGTTCCGGTTTTGGCTGAAGGATCTGCAAAAGCAACTGATAGTGAATCTACAGAGGAAATTATTGAGTCTGCTTTGAAGTCAGCGACTGAGAAGGGGCTGTGTAACCATGGTGATGCTGTGGTGGCTATGCACCGTATAGGAGCTGCTTCGGTTATCAAGATCTGTGTGGTCAAGTGATTTTTCTACTAATTCATCTTCATTTTTTTTGTTTCTCGATTAAATAAAGAACAGGAAATAGTTTCCTGAAAGTGCTTTGGCTTTTGTTGGCAAATTTCTATTTTCATTTACTATTTTTTTTAGTTCATAAGATTTTTTGAATTCATGCACTAACGACTTTTGCACTTATTATATACTAATGACTTTTTGTACTTATTATATACTAAAACCGTTGTAATGTGGGAGAATACAACCGAGGTATATTGGTTGTATTTTCTATACGTCCATCCCAGATGTGTGGAGTTTGATTCTACTGCTATTCGTAGGAGGGTGGGATGGAGTTTGATTCCACTGCTATTCGTAGGAGGGTGATAAATATTCGTATGAAGATATTTGGCTATTGGATCGATAAATCAAACATATTTTATTTTTCATCTATTTTTTTAATTGTTATTCATGAGTTAAATTGTTTAAAGCATGATAATAGAATACATATTTTGTTTTTCATATACTTTTTTAATCGTTATTCACGAGTTAAATTATTTAAATCCTTATCGTAGAATACATATTTTGTTTTTCATTTACTTTTTTAATCGTTATTCACGAGTTAAATTTCTTAAATCCTAATCGTATAACCTAAACCTACAAGTATTATTGGCAAAGATATCATACGTTCCCTTCACTTCTTTATCTATTTGTTAATTAGCTCATAATTTTAGAGTGTTTAGTAGCAAAATTTTCTAAAATAAAAATAATAGTTTTCATAGAATATTATTTTGATTTCATTAGAAACAAATGTATTAGGTCTACCACTTTTGCATCTTTAAATCTGTATAATATCATTCGATTTATAAGTTTTTCTAGTTGGTCACAAAACATCCTTATGGATGTGTTGAATGTTGAAGTGTTTACAAAAATCTTATTCAAGGCAAAGGAGGGAAGATACGGGAATAAGGTGAAACGACAGCGTTTTTAATATAACGGTTGGAATTCTCGGGATCAGGAATCCACTGGATCTCACTAACGTTTGGCGTTTCAACAAACGCAACCGTGAATTCTCCCATCTTCTCCATTTTCCCACGTTTCCCAGCTCTGAGAACGAGTCCACTGTTCCGTACGTACGAGAATATTCCATTTGTGAGCTTCACGATATCGCCTGCCTCGAACGCGTCGCATTCGTCTCCCCACAGTTGTATGTGAACCGCCGCCGTTTCATCCGCCGCCAACGCTATACAGTTCTTCTCATTTGCCGCCGGCGATTTGGCTTTATCGAGGATGATGAAACGTGTGTTGATGTTGTTCTTCGCTGCTGGGACTATGTCCTTGAGAAACACGTTCATCTTTCGGGTAATTCTCTGTAAATCAGAACACTGATTTAAATCAAAGGAACAGTATTTGAGATACGTAAGTAGATGCAACACAAACGTTAGAGCAGTATCTACCATTATCATCTAAACCATCAAAATCTTTACTTTCATTACTATTTACTAATATCGAAACTAACAAAATTATAACTCCAAATGTTTAATATAGTTTGGTTACAAACATTTATATTATTACCCAACTTAAAATTTTCCATTTTTGAGTCAGAAAAAAACACATTTCAGAAGTCATTTAGGCATTTTGTCGAACAGCTGATCTGCAATATTTGTTATTGAATAAAAACATAATGAATCAAGAGTTCTTCTAAAGTAGAGTATTTATAATTTAAGAAAAGCAGCTATTGATCACCTCAACCCCAAATATTTTTGGCAAAAAAAAAATTACAAACTTACAGCTAGAGCCGTGACACTTGGAAGTCAAATACAGTTACGGAGAAGACGCCGGTGACGAAGATGGCGAAAATTCAACACCAAGAGAAAAAAAACACCCAGCAATTGGGTAAGGGCAAAAATGTGTAATGCAAAATTTAGTCGCCCTAAACCCGGTTCTTTCTGGTTTTCGATGGCCGGTTTAAAGTTAAACCTGGACGAACGTCATGTACTATCGGTCAAACAGACCGGTTTGATTCCAATGAAAGATTGCTAAACAGTTATTGACCTTTGACTCCAATAATTCTAAGAGCAAAGACATGTAATTAGAATATACATGAACATTAGCATGAAACATGCGATGTCAGTTGGATACTGCATACATGATGACCATCATACAAAACAAGAGTTAGCTTCCTGTTTCTGCAAACGCTAGCCAGAATTTAAAGACATTAGCTGAGTTTCTTAAGTTGAAGACAAAACTTCTATTCTTATCTCCCCAACCTAAATACACCCAAAAGAAAAATCAGATGTACAAGAACATCAAATCTTCTTCCTCCTGAAGATGCTGTAGAATCTTAGTTACTTAGCCGATATCTATCACCGCCTACTGAGGTAGACCGTTGATGTTCGCTTGTTTGCTGCTATATCTGAGAATGCAGCTTGTAATCTCGATGAGGTCTTCGATGATCCTTGGAGTTTCTCTTAATAATCTCTCCAGCTCTGAAGATTTTTGGAGACGTTCTCTCTGCTCTAAGTACTCGTCTAATGTAGAATAGTCACACCAAGGGAAAAGAGTTAAGATGTTCAATGTAGAGATCATATGAATGATTATTATGTGTTGAAGATGATAAAAATCTAATAAGGATATTTTTTTCTCCATCCTTTCTTATTAGCATAGTTGATGCGTTTCTGAAGAATGTTAAGTTGCCTTGCAATCCACTGGTAAAGTATTCACACAAGAAATGTGAGAAGCAGCACCAAAACAATGAATGTGTCACCATTTGTTATATGGTTTTACTTTCTTTTGAAAAGTTTTCTCATCTGACAATTCTGTTTTCTGTTTCTTCCACGGAACTAAAACCTTTTTCATTCTTGTCACTGAAGCCACGTCCCAAACGTGTGATATATAGTCCAACTGCTCAAGGTTCTCTTTTGCTTCACAGACTTCTTCCTGAAGATAGAGTAGAGCTTGTGAACATGTGTCCATAGAGAAAGGCCCAACACAAGTGAACGAGTGCCCAAGAACTAAAGATCACCATCGAAACCCAATCTCAAGCATATCACACGTGAAGGAGAAGAAGACAAAAACTAAACCTGCAAATTTTGCAACCTGCAACAAACAGAACACATACCAACGATCTACATCTTCTGCTACCTCTGCATAATAAGTTTCAGGTCTTATAGTACTTGTACGTCGCTCGGAATTGAGACACATTTCAACCAATCTTTGTCCATTTAGAAACCTAGAACTCTCTTATATTAGTATTTAAACCTAATCGAACCTATTGTAAGAATCATCCAAAAATGAAAAAGAACGATTTAAAATGAAGTTTATTTTCTGAAACTCTTTTTCTTCACCAAACAACTATAGAGCTTCTCATCACAGCGAACTTTCTTCTTCTTTTCATGGTGTTTTTGAAGTCTGTACTTACGTTTAACTTCGACTCCACACTCAAGAAACAGACACTGAAATGTATTGTGATCTGTCAGATCGATCTTATCCTGCCAACCAGTAAAGGAATGTTAAAAAGAGAAAGAACACTTTAAATGTCAACTCAACTCCCTTATTTTAGAAAGTCTGTCGCATTAAAATAAAAGAAAGTAATGCAATAGTTTATAGAAAAAAAATTAGGTCTAGACACATAGTAGTTGCAACATAAATTTGGAAACTTATTGATCTAAAAAGTGTAAAAACGAATAAACGATGGCATATTTTCATTTTCGGTTTCAATACTATTTGATCTAAAAAAGAAAATGTATTTGTATTTGTGAATGTAGATAAAATTTCACTTTTAGATTGCGATGATAATGAGATCTTTGCAGTGTCTGAGTAAGGTGAAGAATATATCGAATGACAATAAATAAAGGAATATATCATAGGAACATGTTCAATTTCAAGCATTTCACTATTCCGTATATATTCTTAGTCTGCTTCTTCTTCACATTATGTGTTTT
Source organism: Pugionium dolabratum (assembly GCA_018901945.1). NCBI lineage: Eukaryota > Viridiplantae > Streptophyta > Magnoliopsida > Brassicales > Brassicaceae > Pugionium > Pugionium dolabratum. The sequence continues at coordinate 68,601 of JAEVFF010000823.1, read as the reverse complement.
TTCACCTAATTCTCATTTTTTTATAAAAAATATCTAACTTTGATTTTATAGGGCAACTTTCAAAAATATTATATTTTAAAGTTTTTGCTAAATAACTATCACTAATTTTTTTCTTTCAAACGTTTCAAAAATTTAATATAAAAATGACTAAAAATATGGGCAATCGACACAAATAACATTATTATAAATTTTTTTCTAAATATAGCATCATTAGTTTAAATTTTTAAAAATCATACTAATTTAATATTAAAATACCTTAAAACTTATTTATAATAAAGAAAAATTAAATCCTAACTTAGAAAAAAAAACTCAAATATAATATTTTTAATTATATTTGTAATTTATTTGTGAGAAATATGTTTCAGAAAATAATTTATGCTATTTTTGGAATTTTAAAAAATTTAAAACAAAAACTTAAAAAATGTTATTTTAAGGTATTACTCTAAAAATATTGAATTAAAGAACCCAAACACAATTTTTAATTATTTTGTAATTTATTTAAAGTTAAAAATACTTTCACACAATGATTTATCTTATTTTTGAAATAATAAAATTTAGGATATGAAATTTAAAATATGGTATTTTTCTTCTTTTATATATGTACCTTTATATATGTGTTTCTATTTTTACGAAAAAATTTTAGATTTCAATAAATGATGTTATAACATAACTTTTTAGGGAAAAACCTATGTTGTAAACACCTATGTTTTTCATATTTTAGATAGTAAAGATTATTTTCTACGAATTCTATCTAACATAATCGTTCTGTTAATATAAGATGTAATGATATTAACGTTTAATAATATTACATATATATATGTATATGCCCTTTTGCATTGCTATTATCCAAAATAGTGGAATATAAATAAAATAAACAAGCTAAGTGGAACCTTCTTACATATGCTTCTGTCTCTTTCTAAAGCATAACCCATTTTCTCAAACATAATTAAGTAATTGTCTTGTCTTAATTACTAACTAATTCACTCAAATCCTTCATCTTATTTGTAAACTTATGTTGAGTTCACCTTTTTAGTTCCATTCATTTTCAAGTCCCACACATGCAAAAGAGAGGAAAAAAACACCTCCATTAAGCAATCAGAGATGTTTCAACTTAGTGGGATTCTCTTTCCCTCAAAGCAGTATTTCTTCTTCTCTTTACATCAGAGAGATAAAAATATGAAAAATACCTTTTATGGGTCCATTAAATGCACTAACTTCTCAAAGAGTCGTCTTCTTTAGATGATTTCTTTTCTTTATTGTTGCTTCATTATTAGTCAAATCCTCCATTTCCATTCAACCTGTGTGTTTTATTGTTCTGTGTTTAGTCTCTTCTTCTCTATGGCTCAGTCAGGTACTTCAAAACCTTCTTCTTCTTCTTCTTGCACTTTAGGGTATATTATAGTTAATATTGCTTGATCACAAATGTTATGTATTTCTTGTAGAAGAATTAATCTTTCTCCATTGATTATTATGTCTGTGCAATTTAGATTAAAGATTCTGCACAAAAAATAAAGGTTTTTACGTGAGTTTTGATTGATTTCAGATATATATTAATAATATCATATAAACTGCAGGGAACTGTAAAAGTTTTCGTGATCATCTAAGAATTCGTAGAGGATTCATTCAAAAAGATTTCTTTAGATGCTTCATGGCCTTAGCTTTCGTGGGAGTCACTTCTTCAACAACTCAACCAGATATTGAAGGTATACTTATAGATTATTACCCTTTGTGTTTATGAATCACTGATGTTCATTGTAATAACTGGATAACTTCTTGTTCATTTTCTAGGAGGAGCTTTGTTGCAGCTCAGAGATTCACTTAATGATTCGAGCAATCATCTAAAATGGACAGGCGATTTCGTGAGCCCTTGCTTTAGTTGGCCTTATGTCACTTGTAGAGATCAGAGTGTTGTGGCTCTGTAAGTACTCTTAAGATCACTTTTCTCAAGTTATAGTTACATCGCATTGTACTGAATTTGTTTTGAATCGATACGTAGAAGTGTTGCCTCAAACGGATTATCAGGAACACTCTCTCCAGCTATTACAAAACTGAAGTTCTTGGTTACCTTGTAAGACATCATAAACCATTTCGAATTTAAGATTCTTTTCTATGTAGGTTCCATTAATCACATAATGTTTTTTTCTTTGATGTCTTCAATGCAGAGAGATACAGAACAATAGTTTATCTGGTGTTTTACCAGATTATCTTGGGACCATGGTTAATCTACAGACTTTAAACTTATCAATGAACAGTTTCAGCGGCTCCATACCTGAAAGCTGGAGTCAGCTCTCGAATCTAAACAATTTGTAAGTCCACATGATGAAACTATATTGTGAGCCATCTTTGAAATATGACATTATCAGATTCAAACAATTAATTTTGATCCTCAGGGATCTCTCATCCAATAACTTAACAGGAAGCATCCCAACAGAGTTCTTCTCAATCCCAACATTCGAGTAAAAATCTTCTTTTTTCTTCTCATGGATCTCTACTTAAGTAACTCACAGTGGTGACTTGTCGATACTATAATCACCTTTTGTGATTTCTACAGTTTTTCAGGAACTCATCTCATATGTGGTAAAAGCTTGCATCAGCCTTGTTCTTCGAATTCTCGTCTTCCAGGTTCTTCTTTCTTCTTCATCCAATTCACTTTCTAATAGGACAGGCTTAACTTTCGATATTAATGTTCAGTCACATCCTCCAAGAAGAAGTTAAGAGACATCACTTTAACTGCAAGTTGTGTTGCTTCTATAATCTTATTCCTTGGAGCTATGGTTATGTACCATCACCATCGCCTTCGTAGAACCAAATACGACATCTTTTTCGATGTATCTGGTAAAAAAACATTACATAAATATAGAGTCAAGGATCTTATTGGATCATTGTGACTCTTAAAACCAAAACTTGAAAAATTGCAGGTGAAGATGACAGGAAAATTTCCTTTGGGCAGCTAAAAAGATTCTCTTTACGTGAAATTCAGATCGCAACAGATAATTTTAATGAGAGCAAATTGATCGGACAAGGAGGATTTGGAAAAGTGTACAGAGGTTTGCTTCCAGACAAAACAAAAGTTGCAGTGAAACGGCTTGCGGATTACCTCAGTCCTGGAGGAGAAGCTGCTTTCCAAAGAGAGATTCAACTCATAAGTGTCGCGGTTCATAAGAATCTATTACGACTTATTGGCTTCTGCACAACTTCCTCTGAGAGAATCCTTGTTTATCCATACATGGAAAATCTTAGTGTTGCATATAGACTAAGAGGTAATATTATACAAAGCTTGTCTTCACTCTAATGAACATACTTAAAGAGGGTTTGTACATGTGACATTGTAGATTTAAAAGCGGGAGAGGAAGGATTAGACTGGCCAACAAGGAAGCGTGTAGCTTTCGGTTCAGCTCATGGTTTAGAGTATCTACACGAACATTGTAATCCAAAGATCATACACCGCGATCTCAAGGCTGCAAACATACTTTTAGATGACAATTTTGAGCCTGTCCTTGGAGATTTCGGTTTAGCTAAGCTTTTGGACACATCTCTGACTCATGTCACAACTCAAATTCGAGGTACAATGGGTCACATTGCGCCAGAGTATCTCTGCACAGGAAAATCATCAGAGAAAACTGATGTTTTCGGTTACGGTATAACACTTCTTGAACTCGTTACTGGTCAGCGCGCAATCGACTTTTCACGCTTGGAAGAAGAGGAAAATGTTCTCTTGCTTGATCATGTAAGAGTTGTTGAATTCTCTTGTAAGTTTTTTTTCTTTATATCTGATACATGGAACTAATCTTAAGTTGTTGGATGTAAATAAAACAGATAAAGAAGCTATTGAGAGAACAAAGACTTAGAGCTATTGTTGATAGCAGTTTGACTACGTATGACTCCAAAGAAGTTGAAACCATTGTTCAAGTGGCTCTTCTATGCACACAAGGCTCACCGGAAGATAGACCAGCAATGTCTAAAGTGGTCAAAATGCTTCAGGGGACTGGTGGTTTAGCTGAGAAATGGACTGAGTGGGAACAACTTGAGGAAGTTAGGAACAAAGAAGCATTGTTGCTTCCGACTTTACCTGCTACTTGGGATGAAGAAGAATCCACTGTTGATCAAGAATCTATCAGATTATCCACAGCAAGATGAGAAAGAGAGATAGTTGAAGACAAAACTTGCATTACAGAAGATTAACTTATAACGTATATCGTACTCCGAGCTGCTAATTGTATTGAAACAGATGGGAAACGAAGAAAAACAGAACCTTGTTTTGTGTAATAGATAGATCATATGATAAATACATATCTGGCGTATGTCAGAGTGATGTGATTGGGTATATTTGATGTAAGTGACGTCATCAAATGTGAGCGAGGGGCATTATAGTCAAATCATAAACCCCAATAAGAAGCCAGCGCGGACAAACACGTGGCTTGCACGTCGTTCGGCACGGGAAGAGAGAGAAAGGCGCGTTTATTGCGTATTAGCCCAAATCCCGCCTTTTCCTTTTCACCCTTCCGTTATAAAAACTCTCTCTCTTTCTCTCTCCTCTTGTTTGCTTCGAGGAGGAAATGGAATTAGAGAAAATTTGACTGGTGCTCGAAGAATCTAGGGGTTTGATTTTTCCTTGCTGATCTCCATCGTGAATTTCATTCGATTCTCTCTGGTACCGATTTTAAATTAACTCGTCGATTATGATTCGCGTCAAATCTGGAATTTTTTACTAATTTTTTTATTAGATCGGTTCTCGATTCCCATAATGTAATGTCTCTGTCTAATGTTTTTTTTCATTGCGCTTGTTTTGTGGGTTGTGATTCTCCGGATTGCTTGATCTCGTTGAGTTATGGTGTTTTAGATAAATTGTGGCTTGGACTATTCAATGTGGAATTGAACAGAGTCGAATTGGCTTATATGTAATCGAATGCCATTAGTTGTTTTCTTGATAAACATAATAGCTCCATCGTTCAGGATTTGGTAGGGGAGCTATGAGATTTTGCAAGATATGGCACGATAGGTTTAAGGGGAAGAAACTAGGTTACTAACTTTTGCGGAAGCTGAACTGTTGAGCCATATTGAATATGTGATTGTTTATGCTATAGCCATTCCCTTGCGTAATATAAGTTTACAAAGGCCATATCATCTTACGGATGTTTTTATCTTTTCATTATCTGGCAGGCATTTTCTGGCCTAATGCTCATATTCTGTACTGGTGTTAGAAGTTAAATAGGAAATGGCATATTAGCTTTTGCAATGATGGAAGTGGGGTTCTCACTTATTCAGTGGTTGGTCAGTTCTGGTGCTGATAGTCCATTTATATATGGATGGCTTTTAACCGGACTTTTTGGAGTTCTGGCTGTTGTGTACACATTTCTTAAATGGCAGAAAAAAACTTCTTTAAATTGGGTTAAAGCTGCTGCTAGAGAGAAGAAGAAGGTGTGGAAAAGACTGAGAGTTCCACTTTCTCATCATCAATGGACGGATGATTATGGTTATGGGCCGCAGCCATCCACCTGCTGCGTTTGTCTGTATTCCCTTCATCCAGGTCAAAATGTGTCTAATAAAGCAGCTCTGAGTATCCCTGTCCACCGATGTTCTGTATGCAGTGTGGCAGCTCACTTTTATTGCTCAAATTCTGCAACAAGAGACTGCAAATGTGTTGCACAGGCCGGATGTGATCATGTTCGACATCACTGGTCCGAGCGATGGGTTAACATGGACGATAATGCTGACATGTCTGCTTTTTGCTTCTATTGCGATGAACCGTGTGGTATTCCTTTTATCGAAGCTTCTCCTATGTGGCACTGTCTTTGGTGCCAGCGTCTCATACATGTAAAATGTCATATGATTTTGTCCAAAGAATCTGGCGACACTTGTGATCTTGGCTCTCTCAGAAGGGTAATCCTCTCTCCATTACATGTAAAAGTCAACGAAGAAAAAGGTGTAAATGGAGTAGTGGGTACTATTAAAAACGAGCTAGCATCTATGAGAGGGCCGGTTATAAGAAAGCGCCATAGGGGAAAAATTGGGAACAGCCAATCTTTAAGTGGTAAGCTATTGGAGGATTCAGCCAGTAATTCAGTGGAAAACGCAGTTAGTGGGCTTGTTTTGAAGAAACTACGTAGAGAGAAGAGCATAGATTGCTTAAAGAAGGTCTCAGACGTACCTAATGTTAAGGGATTGCAAAATGGTATAGGCGACCACAAACGAAATAAAACTGTGGCTTTTAATTTTATGAAGAAGTTTACCTTGGTTGATTTGCCCCCAGATGCAAGACCGCTTATAGTCTTTATTAATGCTAAAAGCGGAGGTCAACTCGGTCATTTTCTTCACAGGAGACTTAACATGCTATTGAATCCAGTACAGGTAACAAATGTGCTTCAGTTTTGTCCACTATAGATATTGTAAAATGTATCTCAGTAGCAATTAAAGGCTTGAAATATGAAATTTTTATGCAAGAAATGTGAAAAACTTTTGTTAGGAACGGTTATATTGTCTACTTGGAGAAGTTTTTTTCCTTTCTTTTACAAAATTAATAGTTGCTTTGCTGAATTACAGGTCTTTGAACTTGGCTCTTGTCAAGGGCCAGATGCTGGTCTAGACCTATGTAGCAAAGTGAAGTACTTTAGAGTTTTGGTGTGTGGGGGAGATGGAACAGTTGCTTGGGTGCTTGATGCCATTGAGAAACGCAATTTAGAATCTCCTCCACCTGTGGCTATTCTTCCGCTAGGCACAGGAAATGATTTATCTAGGGTTTTGCAATGGGGGCGAGGTGTATCAGTAGTTGATGGACAAGGAAGTCTAAGAACGTTTTTGCAAGACATTGATCATGCTGCAGTTACAATGTTGGATCGATGGAGTGTGAAAATTGTAGAAGAGAGTACAGAAAAAATTCCAGGAAGAGAAGATCACAAGTTTATGATGAATTACTTAGGTACATTTATGATTCATCTAGTTTTTGGGTCCCTGTCACCGATCATGAACAATATCTCACGGGTTTTTGTTTAGGCATCGGCTGCGACGCCAAGGTTGCGTATGAGTTTCACATGATGCGGCAAGAAAATCCTGAGAAGTTTTGTAGTCAGGTAGTGCTGTTGTGTTTTTCTTACCCAAAACATATATTAAGCTATATGTCAATTTCTTTGGTGGTGTAGGCATTCAACAAATAAATAACTGATAAATTTGTTCATATTGATTCTTATGCAGTTTGTAAATAAATTACGATATGCTAAAGAAGGTGCACGGGATATCATGGATCGAGCATGTGCAGATTTACCATGGCAAGTTTGGCTTGAAGTTGATGGAAACGACATTGAGATCCCCAAGGTATCTTCAATAAAACTATTCCTTCTTTTCCCGTCCTGTGTGGTGTGTTCTTATAGGATGCTGATTGATCCCTATTTAACTTCCTCTTTCAGGATTCAGAAGGTCTAATAGTACTAAACATTGGAAGCTATATGGGTGGAGTAGATCTTTGGCAAAATGATTATGAACACGATGATAGTTTTAGCATTCAGTCGATGCACGACAAAATGCTCGAGGTGGTATGTGTTCGTGGAGCGTGGCACCTTGGAAAATTACAGGTCTAACCTCTTCCCAAATTGCTCCCTTACACTTGTTTCTGATACTTTTTTTTTATAAAGCCGCAGAAGTAATCCCTATTCAGCGCGAGGCTAAAAGATTTATATATAAAAACTGATTCAACAATGTGTGATTCTACCCTACAGGTCGGTCTTTCTCAGGCTAGGAGGCTAGCACAGGGAAAGGTGATACGGATCCATGTTTCCAGTCCTTTCCCTGTTCAGATAGATGGAGAACCGTTTATTCAGCAACCTGGCTACATGGAAATAACTCACCATGGGCAGGTACATCATTTCTCACTCTCATCAATCATATGACTTAAATATACATAAAATTTGAAGTAGCGAGTGAAGAAACTCGATTCACCACATTATAACCAAAATTTCTGCTATTGGTAAGATATAAGGTTTGGTTTGTGTTATAAAGGTTTTTATGTTAAGAAGAGCATCAGATGAACCTCGAGGCCATGCGGCTGCCATAATGAACGAGGTCTTACTAGATGCGGAATGCAAAGGAGTCATTAATGCATCTCAAAAGAAACTACTTCTTCAGCAAATGGCTCTCCATCTCTCCTAGACTCAATCCTCTCTCTCATCAAATTTTGCTAACACGACAAATAGTAACTTACCCCCACTCGAAGATCCCGGGTATGATTTTGTTTTGTTTTGTTTGATTTTATTTCCTTTTACCTTATTGGTGATTTTGAAGAGTGTCATTGTATAGCGTGTGCCCATACACGAAAGTGTCTTACTAGAAAAAAGTGAAACTTTGATTCTATACATATACTGATCATTTTTTCTAGGGTAATACAAAAAGCCATGAACAAGAAAAGAAATGGCTGTCCTTTTACCCATCAATCTCTTGTCGTCTTCTGATTAAGAACATTTGTTAAATTAACTTTATTAGAGCTCCATGTGTCATAAGATCCAAAATGCGTCCAATAGATTTAGACACGTCATGATTTAATTCCTTGACGAATTGTACACTTTTTGAGTCCTGAATGGGCGGAAATATTGTTTAGGTAACAAATTCTATTATGGCAACTTTGTCATACATTCAAAATTTTCGATCATCCTTTAATTGCTTTTCCACTTTGGTTATTTAATTAATTCAGATTTGAAGAATCTATTACAATTACTCTCTTTTCATCCAACGCTTAGTTATCCATCATCATGCTGTTGTAACACATACGTTTAAGTAATTGTAGAGTTATCTTTAGTATTCGTTAAAATATTTCATATTCGTTAAATTGAGGAAACTATCACATAGTGAATTTAGCTCACTTCTATTTCTTTCTTTTGTTCACATCATATGTTTAAAATAATGTTCTTAACTTGGATATAGATAAATCGGTTCCTTACATCCATGAAAATAACAACTTCCGAAAGAAAAAGACTATTTTAAAATTTCAGAGTAACAAAAATGGAGAAAAAACTAGAGCCAAGAAGAGATGTGTCATTTGATTTTATATTATCCGGATACCAATTTGTGTATTTTGAGAAATTTGTTTGTACATTCTGTTGGTTTACATCAATTATAAAATGGATAACGATTCAATTTTTTTTATTAATATCGTAATATATATATTATCATTCAAGTATTATTATACAAAAATTGAGAAAATCCAACCAACTCTACATATATACAATTGTTGAACACTATATATGAATTTGAAATACTAGAATCTCCAACACTATATTAATAGAAATCATGGATCTTTTAATAAGCTGTTATCCTCCCAAGCAATCACCACCATTCGATACAAAAATACTTATATCTAAAGAACTTTAATCTGAGAAGCCTCTCATCTCTCTGATGCTTCACACATATGGTTACCAATAGAGTCTAGAGAGTATAGAGTAATAACTCTTAATATATTTCAGTATCTGAAAAGAATCAACGGTTATATTTCCCAAATTCTACTATATAATCAAAAATACCAAAAAGAAAAACATTTCAGTCCAAAATTTTGTATATCAATTATTACTTATCATTATCTCTTTCTTTTGGTTTTTATGGGAAATACGGAATGGAATCATGGACTGTTTTTATAAAAAGAGACGTTTTATAGTGAAAAAGAAAAGGAAAAATCTAAAACCACTCAGCTCTCCGCACCATGTGAAAGGTTGGTGTAGTGGCAAAGAACTCTACTTTCGAATCTGAACGCTTAGAACATAGACGAGCATATTTTTTCAGAATAATCCTAATACCTAATCCCCACAATTCGAGGAACCCAAATATGAAAAGAAATTGGGTTTTCGAAAGCCTCTAAATTTCTCGTCGATCTCTATCCAGATTTTCCAGAGGTTTGCTCACTCAAAACCCTATAGATTCATTTTCATTTTTTTTTCTATGTTCTTGAAAATTCTTTATCTTTCTTTTTTTTTTCACTTATTTTACTAACCCAGTGTTGTAATCTGCTCAGATTTGCCATTGTTTGATCTATCATTTTACAGATCGTTTAAATCTTGATGTCATAGTTATTCCTCTGTTTTAATCGGTGACCCATTAGTCCATGAGAGAGCGAAATTGATGATTTTTTTTCTTTTCAATGAGTTTCTGTTCGTTAATATCAGTGGTGGGTATTTGGTGGAGAGCTTAAAAATTGAATTAATGGCTGCTTAATCTACTTCAGTCGGCTGCTTGCTTCTGTGTGTGTATATATATATATTTTATAGACTTATTAGTGGTTTATTTTGTTTGGATTTGCAGCAATTTTTCCTCCTCAGATGCACCTGCAAGATAAACTTATTGGTTTCAGACATCATTTTGTCATGTCATTTGGTCACTTTCTATTTGTTTTAGTTGATCTCAGCTTGTTGTGACTCTTCTAATACCTGAAAGGTTGGGTGTATCTGTGATCAAGTTGATTATAAATGATACATTCTTCTCACTTAAGTATCACTTTCTTACAGTGTAAGCCTGATACCTTAGTCACTAATCAGGGTTTAGTTGCTTCAACGTCAATAGTTTATGAATTGGTCATTTTGAATGTAAGATTGGTTCCGGTTTTTTTTTCTATCGTTTGTGTTTTCTAATTTCTTGAATTCACCCTTTTCTGTCTTTGTCATGCCACCATAAGCTTGTTCTACTTATGTTTATGACATCTTGTTATGTTTCAACTGCAGGAACTCGTTTGAAAGATAGCAAAATAGACCACCTCTCTCTTGTTGTTGTCTTACAGAATCTTTCTAGAGTACAATATTAGATACAGTGAGGTCCTTTGTTTTATTGGACGTTAGGTTGTCTTGTCTAAATGCCTATAAGTTGAACGGATACGTTTATCTAGTGAAACTTTTTTTTTGTCTTGTGAAGAAACAAAGTTTTGGCTTTTACGGGTTTGATGGGTAAAGAGAATCAGTTGGAGACAACAAATTGTGGAGTCGATGATAACGATTGTCCGCCCATCAAGAACGAGGAACTAGCAGCTGAGGCGCGTTACAGTACAGACAGTGACTCGGGTTTGCCAACTTGTCGTGTATGCCATTCTGCAGAATCCGACAGACGAGGAGATGTTGCATTAGGGCTTTTGGGTATTACTCCTCCGGTTCCAGAAGCTCATAGAAGAAATGCAGAAGAAACACTTGATGATGTTAGCAAAGCTACAGAGGGTGAGCTGAAGAAATCCGACGCCAAAAACAATGGAATGGAGTCTAGCCTCATTGAAATAACAAGTCCTGATGGGGAAGTTTTCATTTGCACAAATGATATAGAAATGGGAATCCAGCAGCATAAGGATGCATTGCTTGAGCTTGGCTGTTCTTGCAAAAACGAGCTTGCTTTGGTACACTATGCTTGTGCCCTCAAATGGTTTCTCAACCATGGATCCATAGTGTGTGAAATCTGTGAAAATCATGCGGAAAATATAAAAAATGCTGATTTCAACAAAGTGGTCATTGCCTTGAGAGATTACACGACACTAAGAGAAAGAACAGTTGATGGAGGAGATCAAAACCCTATATTACCGGTGAATTCTGATTCCTCCATAGATTCTGGTGAAGTTGCTGCCCTTCGATGGCAACGACTTAGTGAGATATCCTCATGGTTTGGTCCCCATTCTCTGAACAACAACAACAACAACAACAATAGCTCTGTTATGGCTTCTCAGGTCATGTCTGAACAACCTTTAGGTGTTGTGAACTTTGGTATCTTGCCAATGGAAAGTCGTGCAACTAAATGGGCTGTGGAAGGTACCGGGATTCTACTTGCTACCGGTTTACTCACGGTTACTTTGGTCTGGCTCATTGCCCCTCGAGTTGGAAGGGTAAGTCATCGATAGGACCGTGTATCTAAGCCTGAAGCCTCTCTGACAGGTTTATATTAGCAACGTTTATGAGTTAACGGTTGTTCAATTCGTGCAGGAAACTGCTAGGAGCGGACTTCATATCCTTCTTGGTGGTCTATGTGCTTTAACATTAGTCATCTTCTTCAGATTCGTAAGTAATCTCTCATTATAAGAGATTAACAGTTGTTATTGTTACTAATCCATACACACAAAACTTGAAAACAGGTTGTGCTCACTAGAATCAGGTATGGCCCTGCACGCTACTGGGCAATCTTATTCATCTTCTGGTTTCTTGTGTTTGGTATTTGGGCTTCTCGTTCCAATGCTTCTCATAGTAACCCTTGAATAATTCTTCACCATATTCCCTGTCTCTCTACATCTCTCTCTCTCTCAACATCTCTCTCTCTACATCTCTCTCTCTACATCTACAAGTCTATGTATTCTTCTCTTGGAGAAAAATGTACATTTCTTGGTTAAAGAAAAAATAAACTCATTCTCATTGATTATGATGAATATAAGATATGATTTATAATAGTCACTGTTGCTTTTACAGTGACTATTTACTTCGATAGACCTTTTAGACATAACAAAACAAATTCGCTGATGAGTTTGATACACCACTGGATAACCCACTGTCACAGAGTCCGTTAAAGTGGTTAAGATCCTGGAATGTGAAATATGAAAATGGAATTTCAACAGCCCGATTCACAAATTGAATGACCTAATCTGATTTCCGTGTAAAAGCTTCAACCTTTTTATGCTCTTACGAATACGATTATACCTCTCGAGGAGCAAAACCCCAATTCAAGAGTGGCTTCTGCTCCGGCGGGTCCTGAAACGAACCGCCGAAATCCGACTGATATGGAGTCTGAGGGACAAAAGCGTCATTTTGAAACATCACCAATGGAACCAAACATCACGTGGCATCAAACGCGTCTTCAAGATCAACCCATTTCGGCTTGATCTGAACCTCCCAGTGATCGGAACACGTGATCTCCGTTGATACCACGTGACATGAGCATCTCGTTTTGGAAATTGTCAACCGGATTTGGGTCATTACCTGGACCACTGTTTTGGAAATTGGGCCGAATATTTGGGCCATTACCTGAACCACTATTTTGGAAACTGGGCCGAATATTTGGGCCATTACCTGAACCACTGTTTAGGAGATTGGGCCAAATATTTGGGTCATTACCTCGATTTTAGGAGATTGGGTCGAATATTTGGGCCATTACCTGGACTACTATTTAAGATATTGGGCCGAATATTGGACCTGGACGACTGTTTAAGACATTGGGCCGACTATTTGGGCCATTACCTGGAGCACCTGGACCACTGTTTTAGGACCATTGTTTTAGAGATTGGGCCGAATATTTGGGCCATTACCTGGACCGCTGTTTAGGAGATTGGGCCAAATATTTGGGTCATTACCTGGACCGCTGTTTAGGAGATTGGACTAGATATTAGGCCATTACCTGGATCACTGTTTAGGAAATTGGGCCGTATATTTGGGCTATTACCTGGACCACTGTTTAGAAGATTGGGTCGAATATTTGGGCGTGGACCTAAGAGATTGGGCCGAATATTTGGGCGCGGACCTAAGCGATTGGGCCGAATATTTGGGCCATTATTCTGTACCACTGTTTAGGAAATTGGGCCGCATATTTGGGCGTGGACCACTGTTTAGGAGATTGGGCCGAATATTTGGGTCTGTGCCACTGTTTAGGAGATTGGGCCGAATATTGGGGCCATTACCTGGACCACTGTTTAGGAGATTGGACCGAATATTTGGACTATTATCTGGACTACAGTTTAGGAGATTGGACAGAATATTTGGGCGTGAACCACTCTTTAGCATATTGGGCCGAATATTTGGGCACATTGTTTAGGAGATTGGGTCGAATATTTGGGCACATTGTTTAGGAGATTGGGTCGAATATTTGGGCTGGACTATTGTTTGGAGATTGGGCTGAATATTTGACCTATGGGCCTTAGTTTTGTTAAGCGGATCGGATATTTTGTGTGAATATATCCGACCCGGAGAGATCGTCTCTCTCTCAGTCTCAGTGTTATATTTTCGCTTTCTTCTTCATATTTCTTCACCAATCTAAGGCTTTCCATGAACGAGGAACCAAGATGAGATCTCTTCTATTTGTTCTCTCACTCATTTGCTTCTGCTCAAAAACAGGACTTTCATGGAAAAAGGAAGAGTTTCGCAACTGTGACCAAACTCCATTCTGTAAACGCGCTCGATCCCGTAATCCTGGCGCGTGTTCTCTAATTGTCGGCGATGTTTCCATCACGGATGGAGATCTCGTGGCGAAGCTCCTACCGAAAATCCCTGGAGATCAGATCAAACCATTGGTTCTATCTCTCTCGGTTTACACGGATGGAATCGTTCGGCTCAGGGTCGATGAAGACCATTCGCTGAACCCGCCGAAGAAGAGATTCAGAGTTCCTGATGTGGTAGTCTCTGAGTTCGAGGAGAAGAAGATCTGGCTGCAGACAGTAGCGACGGAGACGATCTCTGGAGATACAAGTCCGTCTTCTGTAGTATATGTATCGGATGGCTACGAGGCAGTGGTGCGGCAGGATCCATTTGAGGTATTTGTTCGCGAGAAGTCAGGTGATCGCCGTCGCGTCGTGTCTTTGAATTCCCATGGGTTATTTGACTTTGAGCAACTGGGAAAGAAAACTGACGGAGATAACTGGGAAGAGAAATTTAGGACTCATACAGATTCGAGACCATCTGGTCCTCAATCAATTAGCTTCGATGTTTCGTTTTATGATTCCAGTTTCGTATACGGAATTCCTGAACACGCCACTAGCTTCGCCTTAAATCCTACCAAGGGTCCTGGAGTTGAGGAATCTGAACCCTACCGGCTATTTAATCTAGATGTTTTTGAATACGACCATGAATCACCATTTGGGCTTTACGGGTCGATCCCATTCATGGTTTCACATGGGAAGTCTGGTAAAACTTCTGGGTTTTTCTGGTTAAATGCTGCTGAAATGCAGATTGATGTGTTGGCTAATGGATGGGATGCAGAAAGTGGTTTATCTTTGCCTTCCAGTCAGAGTAGGATTGACACATTGTGGATGAGTGAGGCAGGAATTGTGGACACATTCTTTTTCGTCGGGCCTGAGCCAAAGGATGTCGTAAAGCAGTATGCAAGTGTGACAGGTACTTCAGCCATGCCTCAGCTATTTGCCACTGGTTATCACCAATGTAGGTGGAACTACAAAGATGAGGAGGATGTGGCACAGGTGGACTCGAAATTTGATGAGCACGATATTCCTTATGATGTTCTCTGGCTTGACATTGAACATACAGATGGGAAAAGATATTTTACATGGGATAGTGTGTTGTTTCCTCATCCAGAGGAGATGCAAAAGAAATTGGCTGCAAAGGGTAGGCGGATGGTGACCATTGTAGATCCTCATATCAAGAGGGATGACTCCTACTTCTTACATAAGGAGGCTACTCAGATGGGATACTACGTTAAGGATTCATCTGGAAAAGATTTTGATGGTTGGTGCTGGCCTGGTTCATCATCTTACATTGATATGCTGAGTCCGGAAATTAGAGACTGGTGGGGTGGAAGGTTCTCGTATAAGAACTATGTGGGTTCAACTCCGTCGCTATACATCTGGAATGACATGAATGAACCTTCCGTATTCAATGGTCCAGAGGTATGACTTTTTGTCTGATTGTTCTTTTGCTTGTTTCGTTATTGTTTTTCTATAATTTGTATAGCTCAAGTTGTTACATCCATTTTGGGATTGCGATCAAGTATAGTAAAGTAACGATTTATGAATAAAGTTCAGCTATGCTTGGTCATTTTATTTTATACATCACTTGTTGTCTCTTTTATTCGAATATTGCACTACGAAAGCAAGTATTTCAAGATCCCTTTAATGTTTTGTGGTTTTAAATTGAAACTTAATCGCGATAGTAGAGTGTAAGTTATGGTTGACTATCTTCACCTTTGTTGGATTATCAGTTATCATTAACCCCCCATATTAAACATTCATGTAAAAAGATTATCACTGGGATGACGACTGACTGACTTTCTTTTTAAATAGGTTACTATGCCAAGAGATGCATTACATGTTGGGGGTGTTGAACACAGGGAAGTTCATAATGCGTATGGATATTACTTTCACATGGCGACTTCTGATGGACTTGTTATGCGTGGAGAAGGAAAGGATAGGCCTTTTGTGTTGTCAAGAGCAATCTTTCCTGGCACTCAAAGATACGGAGCAATTTGGACTGGAGATAACACAGCTGAATGGGAACACCTTAGAGTCTCCATTCCAATGTTATTGACTCTTGGTCTTACTGGAATTACATTCTCGGGTACAAGAAAATTGTTTGTTGAAATTCTGCTGGTGGTGTTTTTTATTTATTTCTCAAATCTAATGGAAGCGTTATTTTCTCTTGCAGGAGCTGATATTGGTGGGTTCTTTGGAAATCCTGAACCTGAACTACTAGTTAGGTGGTATCAAGTAGGTGCTTACTATCCATTTTTCAGGGGTCATGCTCATCATGACACCAAAAGACGAGAGCCTTGGTTGTTTGGGTAAGATGTGATATAGTTCTTGATTTTTTTTTGTATCAAAGCGTGCTCCAGGTCTAGTGTATGAATATTTGCTTTCAGAGGCAACTTCATCTATTCTGCTGGCTCATCTCTTTTGCGCTTACTCGTTCAAATTGTTTCAGTGAACGGAATACAGAACTCATGAGAGATGCTATACACACTCGTTACATGCTGCTCCCATACTTCTACACGTTGTTCAGAGAAGCAAATGTTACGGGTGTTCCTGTTGTACGCCCTCTATGGATGGAATTCCCACAAGATGAAGCTACTTTTAGCAATGATGAAGCTTTTATGGTCGGTAATGGTCTATTGGTGCAAGGAGTTTACACTAAGGTACTTCAAATGCTTAAGTACCACTTCTTTCTGATTTCTAATTTGGAATAATTTGGATTTTCTTGTCTCTTTACTTAACCAATCACCTCTGAAAAATTGATCAAACTTATCACATCATCTCTATGCAAAATTTAGGGAACAACACATGCTTCCGTGTATTTACCTGGTAAAGAATCATGGTATGACCTGAGAAATGGAAAGACATACGTCGGAGGCAAAACTCACAAGATGGAGGCTCCTGAGGAAAGCATTCCTGCATTTCAAAGGGCGGGAACTATTATCCCGAGGAAGGACCGGTTTCGGCGAAGCTCTTCTCAAATGGACAATGATCCTTATACTTTGGTACGTAGCACACTTACATTGTCACAAGATTAATCATAAGCTATCAGTTCAACAAACAAAGTAAATCGATCTGAAAAAAAAAAAACTCATAATGGATAACCCAATGTTGAACAATGTGTTCTAACTTCGACACACAGAACCCATATGATTAGAGATGTTGCCATGAACCAAAAACCCGCAATCTGGTCCGCTATCAAGCATCTATATGGCCAAAACCTATAGGGTCCACGCCAATTTGTCACGTCATATCCCTCGCGCATTTTTCTTTGCTCATGTTAGGGGTTTGCCGCGAACAACAAGACAAATTAGAATTACTAAACACTAAGCCAAGGGTTCAGCCTGACCCCGTTACTACGTTCTTCCTACATATAGATAAGACTCATAGGAGGTTAAGCCGTGATTGGTTGGTAATGCTCGGTGTTTTTTTATGCATATGATATTTGTTTTTGCACAGGTGGTAGCTTTGAACAGCTCTCAAGAAGCAGATGGTGAACTCTACATTGATGACGGCAAAAGCTTTGAATTCAGGCGAGGCTCCTACATCCACTGTCGCTTTGTCTTCTCCAATGAACCCTTACCTCAACGAACTTAGCTCCTCCACAAGCTAGTCTCTCTTCCCAATGCTTGATCGACAGAATTATACTCTTGGGACACGCCTCGGGTCCAAAATCCGCACTGGTCGAACCATTGAATCAAAAGGCAGAGATTGAAATGGGACCGTTGCGAATGGGTGGACTTGTAGTAGCTTCCTCCGATACAAAGGTCTTGACTATTCGCAAACCGGGTGTTCGAGTGGACCAGAATTGGACCATAAAGATTCTCTGAACAAACCACTCTCTCACTCATGGCCGTTTAAGAGTGGCTAATATCTGCTTCTCCGGCGACGGAATTGCACACCTTTTTCTTTTATTATATATTTTTGGAGTTTTAGACTTAAATAGTTGTAAGAGCCAACAGTTTGGAATTCACTTGCATTGTTGATTATCTTGAGACTTTAGATTTTTGATAATTTCAGAATGCATGGTGTCATTAAAAGCAGTGATTTCTACATTTGTACGCATTTTTGTCTAGATTTGTAAGCCGTATTACCGTCTTCAATATTAAAATTGTCGAAAAACCAATCAGACAATTTTTACATATACTTGTATTATTTACAGTTTAAGAAATTCAAGTTTGCCGTTACTAATTTTAGATTCGTGTAGGTAATGTAAGATAACAAAAATTTAGTGTGTAATAAGAGACGTAACACAACTACCTAATTTTTGTAGGTCTAAAGACCATTTTCCCCTTAAAATAAAACTATAAAAGCCTCATATTTCTAGACAATATTCCGTTCATGAATCTCAAAATAAATCCAAAACAAATTACATTTTATATTAGATTGTAGTGAATATGTATATATATATATATATTTTAGATAACGCATTAAACGAAACAGATATAGTAAACAGAAGTCGTATTATTTAAGAAAAAAAAAACGAAATGTAATAAGAGCCAAGAGGGAGAAGCATTACAAACTAACAACAAAAAAACTAGAAAAGACGTACGGTAAGCAGACACATATGTCAACCCAAACATTCACCGAATAATTGTCTCATCGAACACGCTTGACATCAGTTTGTGGGACACTGATATCACCTCCATTACCTTTGTTTGAACCATCCGTTTGGCCCTGACATACAATAACAAATTCCATCAATATTTTATAAATCAACAATTATAATTGTGCCCATTAGCTTTCATCTAGTTCAAACAATTATTGGTTTATTAGTTCAAAAAGAAAGCCAAAAATCCTTACAGTTTCATCAGGAACAACCGCATATCTCTCTGATGGCGACACCCAGCTTTTCCCTGCAACAAGACAACGTACAATTGTCATATTTTTTAATAGAAAAAAAAATACATCACTAACTCACCGGTGCTGTTTAACAATACAGTTTATAGACTTCTTTTTTCTTTTACCTGAAGAAGATACATTAAAACTAGACGACTCAATATGTTGTCCCCTTGCTCCATCCACGCTAAGTGCCTCTATAATCTTCGGAAAATTCCTATAAAGACATAATTTTCATATCAGCGATGGGTACTGATTGTGATTGTAAAGCAATGGTTTTGTTGGAAACAATGATTTATATGGTCAATTTTCATTTTCTTTTGTTCAAAACACCAAAAATGGATGCCTATATGATCACGCTTTATTTACCTGTCAAGTGACTCTCCAATCCCGAGCTGCCCATTTGTACCTCTGCCCCAAGCAAACACATTATTTCTTTCAGTCACTGCCAAGGTATGTCTCCATCCACATGAGACTTGAATTACTTTCTGTGAACTTCCAGGAAAATTATTGTGCGTTAGAATATTAAAATTGAGACATTAGCTGATGATTATGTTTGGCTAAACAGTAATTTGACAAGCTGCTCGGTCAAATTTTGTAGCGTACAATTGTAAGACAACATGCCTGGTCATTGGGAAACCGCACTTGCACAGGAGAACATTGATCCAGATTATCACCGACTCCTACTTGCCCAAACTGCATGCTAAAAGGGGCAGACGATTAGAACCTTGTGCTACTCAAGAAGAGTTACTAAAGTAATCCAATATCTGGTTTGCATGTCTTGTTGATAAGTCTATCGATTTAGTTTTAAGTACCATCCAAGTGCATGCACAAAGCAACTGAATGAAAATATCCTATGAATGTGCAGATGATAACATGTGATCTATATATTCCGTCCAGATAAATAAATAAAAAGGTTAGGCATTCTTGACCTTATTCCAACCCCATCCATACAGCTTTCCATCTGAAGTCAATGCCATTGTATGTCGCCAACCTCCCGAAATCTGGAAGTAGAATAAAAAAAACGTCCAGAAGATCTGTCAGAAACTTTTAGTACGTTATTCATGCAGTTATAATAAGATATTATTTCTATCCCATCTGATTGATATTTCAGATTACAAATATGTATTTCAAGATGGACTTGTAGGGCCTAGGTGAAACCTGGGAAATAGAACTGTTGCCCAGCGCTTCCAGTTTCTGAGGAACAAGGTGATCCTCCAAGTCTCCATGTCCTAGCTGTCCATATTTGCTCCATCCATAAGTATACAATGCTCCAGAGTAGGAAACTGATATCGTGTGCCGCCACCCACAAGCAACCATCGACATTTTCTCACCCTGTAAGTGTAGTTCCAACAACCCAGAAAATGAGAATCATGAGAACTGAAATAAAAGTGTAACTACCAAAAGTGGCTGGAAACCAAATTAAAGGAATGAAATCCAGAAATAGTAGTTGGTAAAAAAGGCAAGGTCGCATGATATCAAGATACATGACCAAACATTATTTCACCCACTGTTCAGAATTAGGATACGCAAGGCCTGAGAAAACACACAATAAGTTGTGCTTCGATCATAGAATTTATAGTCATTTACCTGATACCCAGCAAGTGTAACTAGATGGCATATATTTTTGCAGTGATTTATCAAAGGCAAGACTCACTAGACTTTCCTCGATTCATGTCATGTATATTGTGTTTCAAATGCACACTTATGCAAGCAGCAGGTGCTTAAAAAATAAAGAACAAGAGTCTGATAGCTTACACCAGTAGAGGTAACTCTTTCAGGAACCAAGCGGTCATTCCGGTCACCTAATCCCAAATTTCCATATCTTCCCCACCCCCATCCATAAAGATCACCATCTTCTGTAACCGCAGCAGTGTGTTCTGCACCCGCAGCAACCATTTTGATTCGTATTCCCTGCATGGATTAAAAGTTTAGACTTTAGAGTGTTGATGTAACACTGGGGATTAACCAAACTAACTGCATAAAATCATGCTCTCCGTTCACTAAATCTTCTATTTTACCAAGTCAGAGCAATTATCAATAGATCCTGCCTTCTATCAGTGTTTGCAGATAGTATAATGAACAATTGCACTTATTTTTAGAATGTGATTTAGTAGTTATCACTCCTACATTCAGTAACTTAAATTATGGTGTATAAGATATTTCCACCAGATATGGACCCATAATTAGTGACACTCATATCTTGACGAAGATCAAGTTGCAGAAATGGACCCAACATTGACCCAATTCTGAAGGATATTCTCGTTGGTAAGTTCCTGAAACTACAAGGACAAAAAGATGCTAACATTATGCCATTACAAGAATACATAGCGACACAAACCTCAAAGGCTTGAATCTTCTGAGGCACTAGAGAATCTTCTGTGTCCCCCAGACCAAGTTGACCATTCTGGTTGCGCCCCCAACTTTACATACAGAAATCAATATGTTGGAAAACAACATAGGACAATTAAAATGGTTAAAGACAATGTACACAACAACCAAAACATAACAATTTTTTTTATGGAAATCATCAACAAGTGACAATGCTAAGCTGCAGTGTAAAGTGTAATTGATTAAACATAAGAAGAGGAACACTAAGTAAAAGAAAATACCTCTGAACCTCTCCTTCCATGGTCACAGCCAAACAATGACTATCCCCACAAGCAATCTGCTTTATTCGGATACCGTGCAATGCTTTGATTGGCAGGGGGGTAAACAAGTCGCTAGAGTTCCCATGGCCTAATCTCCCAAAATCACCCCTGCAAAAAGACATGGATATCAGAGGCTTAAAGTGCGTAAATGAATGCATTAGGTAGTGTTTTCAAACAAAATTCTTGTCAGGAACTTGTCTACATCTTATCTCGAATGCTTATAGCAGTTTCTATAGTGAAAGGCACTTTTCAGAAGAAAATAAAAAATGAACATAGAAGAAGATTTATATGAGAAGCAAACCATCCCCAACTGTAGACCTCCATGCGTGATTCTGAATAAGCAACCGTATGATCAGCACCACAGGTAATGGAAACAATTTCGTGGTTATCTAAAGCGCTTAATTGCGTTGGAGAAGGTCGATCCTCTGCATCACCATGACCTAATTGACCATCCTCTCCTCGACCCCATGAACAAACAATGTCCCCAGCTACAACAAAAAAAAAATCAAGGTGTTCAAAATCAAATATATGCACAACTTATTTAACCCCAAAAAACAATAATATGCACAAATCTTTGCTTCCTCTTAGCCACCAAACGAAGATAATGGAAGACGAAAGTAAGCTACAAGAGGAACTCGTTTCAAATATTGGGAAATTTCAGATCAAGAGAATCCGTGTAGAACACAGCTCCAGGGATCAGTAATCTCCGTAGCCGACAAAGCAGTAAAGAAGAAGAAGAGTGACACGTACAGAGTAGAGCGACGGAGTGGCTAGCACCAGCTGAGATGATAAGAACTCTACGAGGTGGAGACGTAACCTTATCAACAGCTATCTCCTCCGCCATTGATCACAGTAACAAACTCTCTCTCTCTCTCTCCTGAGCGGAAGATTTTTTATTTGGAATCTTTTTTTAATTGACAAAATTTTGCAGCTTCTCTCAGTAGGGAGATAAAAATATGAGAGAGAGAGAGAGAGTAATGGATGGTAATAACTAATAAAGGCGCGATGGATATCGCCACATGTCAAAATTCAGATATATTTAATTTAACTAAGGACAATTTTTTAAAATATTATTTTAAAAATTTAATTAAAAATTTTAAAAATAATATAAATTATTATGTAAAAATAATTATTTATTTTAATTTAAATGTATATAAAATTAAAACATAATTTTTTCATTAAGTTTTTCTAATTTATGGTTTAAATTTTTTATTACGAATAAATTTTTTTATTATTTTATTATTAAATTTGTGTTATTTTAAAAAATTTAAATATTTAATATTATATTTAAAATAAAAATTTAAAATATTACTATTTTATTTAATTGTATTAAAAATTTTGTATCTAAAAATAATATTATTAATTTAAAATTTTTAATAATAATATAAATTTAAATTTTTATATTAATAAAAAAATTAAATCCTCAGAGTTTACAGGCTTTAATTGCAAAGGGGTCCCTCCTGACATAATAATCGAAATTGGTACCTCACAGTAAGTTTTTAGTTACTTTTACCTTGTCACATTAATGTTAACAATTTCCTTTTGTTATATTCATTGACTTTTGTTTTCTTTGTTGAATATACAAAAATAACTAATTTACAATCCGATATTAAATTACCAATGGACAGATATCATATATAGTAAATTGTGTTAGTTAGTCGTTCAGACGTTGACATGTGAGTATATAGAAATTTGGTAAGTTTTCATAGTCCAACTCCAAATGACATTATTTCTTCGGTTCAGCCGTTCAGGTGTATTAATATTTCATTATTATGGTATTTACGACCAAAATATTAAAATTATGAGGTTTTTACGTATTTAAATCCATAAATATCTATTCCAGAGATTTGAGGATTCATCAAGTTTTTTCTGACCATAATTGTAATGTTTATATTAAAGTGACAAAAAAGTCGACTCCACTTTCCTACGTACGAGTATGTTAACTATTCGTATAAATATGTTAGGTTATTAAGTTGATCTGTTGTAGTACATATGACAAAAAAACCCATAAATATCAAAAAAGCATAAATAACACACAAAATATATAGTTCTAAATAATTAAAATTTGGGAAAAATTAATGGGATAGTGGTTGCATCACCTCTACGTGCATTCCAGAGGTGTGGATTTCAACTCCACCTTCATTCATATGAAAATGTTAAATATTCGTATTAATATGTTGGGATATTATATCGGTTCGTTGTGGTAGAATGACAAAAAAATAGTTAAAATTTAAAACATCCGGTTCAAAATATTCAAATATATACTAAAAAAATTGTATGAAAAATAAAAAATAAAACATTTTGTAAAAACAAAATTTCTACAGACTTGGTATCATCACTTTTTCACATCTGTTGCACTTTCTTTTCCTCCTTTTATTAAATAAAATGAACAATTATTATTACTAAGGAATAATTTTGAAATTATATGAATTTTGTTGGAAGTATCTACAGTTACTTTCAAGGCACGTGACTGAAAATAGTTTCTAGAGAGTTAACTTTATTGTTAGACACTAACTTTATGCACATGAAAGTATAAAAAAACATTGAGGTGAGTACATGTCAATGTTTCTCGACGAACAAAGTACACAGTAAAAAATTAACAATCACATGGTTTTTGTGAATGTTTGTAGGGTTTATGTCTCAGACACTGGAGACTTTTTAACATCACCCTGACTTGTTTAGCTACTTTAGACCTGGATTTGAATGTATTGGAAGAAGACAAGTCATCCAGCAGATGTTTTTTGAGCAGCTTAACGTGATGAGTTTGTGCCATTCGAGAATGAAGTTGCAGAAAGAAGACAAGTTATCCAGCAGATGCTTTAAATTTGAGCAGCTTAACGTGATGAGTTTTTGCCATTCGAGAATGAAGTTGATTCACGTTCCTGTCTGATTCTTTCTCTCTTTAGAGAAACAACAGAGAAAGAAAACATATCATATGATTAGTTTAGTAGCCAACTATAGAGAATTGAAGAACAGCCATAAGAGTGCAGTAAACAGCTCTAACTACTAAGCAACAGCTAAAAAACACATAGTTTCATCTGATCATTTTGTTACTGATAAGATCATGTTCGAATTCGAGTACCTCAATAACTATACAGCGAATCAAACTCATGTACTCTGGTACCACTAATTTCGAACTTCTGTAAACCCACAGACTTTGGCTAATTTTAGTTGACTAACCTGGAGAAGATCATAGTGCATGATCCAACTGAAAAAGGCTACAATCCCATGCTTAAATGAATCGAAATCGACCTACAAACGTCTAGCTGAATAATCTGATTCGGCCCTTGGTTTAAGCCATTCGATACATAGAGACAACAATCATATGTAGAATAGCTTAAACATAGGTGAAAGTTACTACTAGTTTCACCTATGGAGAATCTCACTGCACTGACCCACAAACTTCCAACTTTATAAACCCATTCGATAAACATATTCAAAGTTACTACTACTAATCTCACAGGAACAGACGACCTGATAGTCCAAATCTTGGAGAAATCTTTAACAGAGCATTATCATTACTTGGAATTAACAAAAAAAATTTATAAGAAAGGAGCGTTAAAACTACAACATACATACATACATACCAGTCTCTCCCAGTAAGGCAAGAAGCAGACAAAGTCATAAAGTGGAGTCATGGTCTGCACCAAAACCGCGTTTACTCCTGTGAAAAGCAACAGTCCCATCAATGGCCTTATTCTGTGAGGCATCCCTATGATTTTTTCACTTCTACAGTCGTTAGTTGAAATCTCAAATCTGTCACCACTATTAATGTATATTCTGATTCTATGGATTCTCCATCTTATCAAACTCTAAAAAAAAAAAGCTTCGATGTTCAAACCAAAAGCTAGACAACCACTGGCGACGAGGAAAAGTCACCGGTATCGACACGTCAGCGTTTCCGGGCTTTGATTCGTCGCCGCGATTAAAGAAAATTAGGTTTACTGTATTTTTTTCAAACCGGGTTAAACGGTTTAAAGAGGCAAAGTGGTAGAAGAGGTAGATTCAGTATTCGGTTTAATTTCGGTTGAGAATTGAAGCTTTCGGTTTAGAAGTAAGAACTAAATTGAGATTGAAGCTCGTTAAGGTATTAGCATCTCTTCTGTGTTTCCCTGAAATCTTTTTTCCATTACTTAAGTAAATAATAATTTCTACAATTGGTTTTCAACTTTAATCAGAACATTTTGATTTCCTTCATCTTTTTTTTTTAACAACAATTGGTTCCATTTTCTTTTAACAACAAATAAAAGCTGTAAAAATCTTCACTTCAAGACTCCTTTTTCAGCTAGTTTTTCAAGATCGGTCAGCGATTTGGTTGTTCGTCGTTTGTGTCCATTGCTGATTTATCCATCTCGTCATCAGAATCAATCACATTTTCGAAATCATAATACGGATTAGCCTGCAAATAAAAAAACCGAATGTCGGTATGAATGCATCAAAAACCCAAGAAAGAACTAAACCAAATCATTTGGTTCATAAACTACCTTTGGTCTTGGAGTAACTGCTTCAAAGCTTCTAAATTGAGGATCCAAGAAATCAGGAGGCTGCAATAATATATATGCTCCTTTGTTTTTGTACCTCTCCTCCGTTGCCTGTACCACAGTAACATGATACAAAGATTTTGATCCGAATAAATATTCGTGTGTCGATTATCAGAACATACCTGGAATTGTGGATAGTCCGGGGCACTGAAAATAGTTATAAGCTTTCCGGATGCAACATCGTGATCTATTGTATATCCTTTGTCCATTCCAGCTAGTCCAGCTCTCTTCTCTCTAGCATCTGGACCTTCATGTGATCTGATGATTAACTGCATCAATAAAAGATCCAAATCAGAGCAAGCAAGCATCATAATGTAGATTTATTCATTTATTTTGGTGTCACCTTTAGTTCGAACTTCTTCAAAAAATCCTCTGTACAGTCAGGACCCCAAAGGAGACCAATGCCTCGCTGTTCGTTTGGAGAAAGGCCTGGAGTCATTGAAGGATCAGACCATAAAACATCACCAGGAATCAAGTTTGAACCTTCCCAAGGTGGATCAAGAACTGATCTTCGAGCTTGCATCAACTCTTCTAAAGTGCCGAGTTTCAACGAGCTCGGTTCTGGTTCAAGAAGAATTACCCGACGGTTCTTTTTCCTCTTTGTTCTCTTAGGCAATACTGGGCTGCGGAAGAGCCCTCCGTGTGCTGTATAAACACGTCCGGAAATTATGGAAGCCAAAGGAAGACCTTCAAAGCAACCCAAACATTTGCGGTACACATGTTTTCCCTTGTCACCGTATTTTGTCATCACTTCCTTTTCGAAACCGTACATAGATGTACAGTATTTTGATTCATGATTACCACGGAGAAGGAAGACCCTGTCTGGCATCAAAACCTAAACATACAAAAAAGTTACGGATAGATTTGAGCCACTTCGACATAAACATAGCAAAATAGTTGTAAAGAGTTACCTTCCAGGACAAGAGGACGAGGAAGGTCTCAAAACCCCAAGCACCACGATCCACATAATCTCCGTTGAATACATAAAACCGGTTTTGACAAGGAAAGCCAGCATCTTTCAATAGGAACAGAAGGTCATGGAGCTGACCATGAATGTCGCCAACCACAACAACTTCGGATCCAGAGTCAAGATTATCGATATGAATGCAATTACGCTCTTTGTGGAGGATTTTGGAGGCGGTGAGGATCAGTGAATCAAAGACACTGACTGGCAGTAGTGAAGGTAGCTGGGAAGGAGGTAGATTCCAGGAAGACCATTCGAAAGACGACATAATCCCGTGTACCCACTCGTTTGTGAGGACGCCACCATTTGGCCATACAATGGGTTCCATTGGAGCTAATTGAAGCTAAAACTGTAAACATAATCCATAACGATTGGTAAAGAAATGAAACCCAAAATAAGAGATTCATAAGAACAACTGCACAACCAAAAACAGAGTGAATAAAACATAGCCAAAGTCTTCAGTGATCAGCGACAGATCTTGACGAAGAAGTTACATTAACAAAACTAAGCAGAAAATAGCTCACTGATTCCGGGAAAAATAAAGAGGCTAGGATATAAAAACTCAATCGTAGACAAGACATCTTTCATCCTATACGAACATAAAATCGAATCTAGATGTATTCGTACATCTTTACCGCATAAGAAGAGCAAAAGCACAAAATCGAATTCATACCTAAATCGAAATCCAAAACACAAAGAAAAAATCGGAATCGAGTGAGACTCACAGGCTAAGATGTGGAGAAGATTACAGTTTCCAAGCTTCGATTGGATCTAGCTGCTACGCTTTCTCTTTTCATTCAATTCCGTCGTCGAAATTCAGGATCTGTCTGGTTTTGGATTCACGTTCCTTAAAAATGCTCAATCAACACGCTGTTTTCAAAACCGGCCAAAGAATTCAAATCAAGACACATGCTTCCAAACCGGCCGGTCTTTTTAGAAGCTAACCGACGGAGTTATAAAACGAAGAAGACACCTACTCGTGGATGCGTTCTAAACCGCGAGGGTTTGAGAAAACGTGTTGGCCATTTTGATGTTTTTTTAATTGATCAACCGGTTTGATTTCGATATGAACCAAATCGAAAATCATAAAATTAGAAACGAAGAAATGTTTTATTTCTCTAATCTCTCAATGGAATTAGATTAGTATAGTCAGATTGTTAAACCAATTAGAGGTATTTTTGAAATTGAAAAAAAAATAGTATTTTTGGAAAATGGTATTTAAGAAAGTGGTATTACTGAAATTCCCCCTTAATGGTGATTATTCTTATTCAAAAATACAATGGTTGCCTCTTTTGTCTGAATCCAGAGGAAGTAACTCAATTTGTTTGAGAAAGCTGTTTGGATTCGATATCCTTGAGCCTAAGATTGACGGCTCTCTTGTGTGCATCTAGACCTTCAATTTCAGCCATAGTCGCCACATAAGGACCGAGGTTTCTCAGACCTTCTTCTGTTAAAGATTGTACAGTCATGAACTTTAGGAAAGAGTCCAGAGAGACGCCACTGTACATCCTCGCGTAACCGTATGTTGGAAGAACGTGGTTAGTCCCGCTAGCGTAATCCCCAACACTCTCTGGAGTCCATGGCCCTATGAAAACCGAACCTGCATTTTCGATTAGTTCTTCCCATTTCTCAGCGTCTTTGACATTGATGATCAAATGCTCGGGTGCATACAGATTTGAGAAAGATATTGCCTGGGGAAATTAAAGAGCAAATGGCCATGTTATACATCTTGGTCACAGATAGTAACAGTAAGCGTGAACCATAAAAGAGAGAGTTACCTCATTCATATCTCGAGCAAATACTGTGAAACTGTGACTTAGTGCTTTTGAAGCAAACTCTCCTCTTGGAAGGCTTTTGCATTGCTTGGCAATTTCGTCTTCAATGGCTTTGAGATCTACACCGTCACCTACGACAACAAGAACAACTTGACTATCTGGACCATGCTCAGCCTGCGGCGAAACCAAAAAGAAACTCAAGTTCCGCTCCCAAAAGGTCTGATAAGAATACGGCAACTCATCCCAGTGTGTTATATTGAAAATAATATTGCATTTTTTTATGGCGAGACCTGAGAAAGCAAGTCTGCTGCAATGTAAACTGGATTAGCATGTTCATCAGCGATAACTAGGACTTCTGAAGGACCGGCAGGCATATCAATCGAAACCATTGCCTCACTGTTCTGCAGTAAGCCAAAAAAATCAAAATAAGGGAATATGAAACTAAAGAGTAGTCAAAGTAATTGAGGAACGATATCTGTACTTGCAGAATCATCTTAGCAGCTGTTACATACTGATTCCCCGGGCCAAAAATCTTCTCAACCTTAGGACAGGAATCTGTTCCCCAAGCCATGGCAGCTATAGCCTGCAAAGCCAAAATGGTAATTTCTACAATCTTAGAGAAAAAAAATAATAGTAACCAGAATGAAAACATATGCAAAAACACTAACACAACCACACCTGCGCTCCACCAGCTTTAAGTATGTGAGTTACACCAGCCTTCTTGGCACAATACAATACCTCCTGCATCAACAACATAACAAAATCATCAGCTCAGTAGCAAGATAGATAAAATTGTGAGTAATATCAAGAATCCCAGAAAAAGAACAGGTTGGTAATTACCTTACATATGCTTCCTTCCTTAGTTGGTGGAGTTGCGAGGACAACTGTTTTACATCCAGCAATTTGAGCAGGCTGAGAGGGGAAGTAAGGAGAACGAAGACTACATCATTACATAACAATAAAAAGCAAAAGTGTTGAGCAATGAGAGCTTACAATTGCAAGCATTAAAGCAGTTGATGGCAAAACAGCTGTTCCACCGGGCACATAAAGACCTACAGACCCAATAGATCTTGACACCCTTTTACATCTGACACCCTAACACACAAATCAAGTGAAGCTAAGTATAGCGTGTGAAGACTTAAGTACGTAATAGGTGACTGAATCGACTTACTTTCATATTCTCAACGCTTTTCTCAGTTGACTTTTGAGCAAAGTGAAATGCATATATGTTCTCATACGCAATATCAAACGCTTGTTTTGCTTTGGAGTCGAGCTGAATACAAAAGGCATTCATACAGAGAAAGGAAAGTCATTTACTACACAACATGAAAAGGGGGTTCAAAATTTTCATATACCGTGTTAATCTACTACCTCGGGATCAGGAAGCTCGGACACATCTTCCACCACTTTATTCAATTGGACTTTGTCAAATCTTTCAGTGTATCTGAAAATACGAGCAAATGAAAGGAGTTAAAATGTGATGAACTCAAAAGAGTCCTCATTTCCATCTCTTTAGGGGAATAAGAAGAATGAAATTAAAGAGACAGACACTAACTCTTTGACAGCAGTATCCCCTTTGCTACGAACCGCGTCGATAATTGGGTTAACCTGAGAGTACAATACGAGCGAGCGAGTTCATGTCACGGGTAAGAGAAGTGGAAAATTCTCAATTTTGAAGCGTAGAAAGACAAAACTTACAGTGTTGAAGATAGAAGAGAAGTCAATGCGAGGGCGTGCCTTCAAATTTTCAACTTGAGAAAAATTAAGTTCAGATAATCTATAGGACTTCATCGAACACCTAACGTATCCTGTAAAACGCAATTGGCGAAAACTTGGTCTCTACAAGCATAAAAACTCATTTTTGTGCATTTGGTTGAACAAAAAAGTGAAAACTTGAAATCTCAAAATCGAATGAATTTCCGAAATCCAGAAATTGAAAAACCCAAATTAATTCTCATGAAATTCGTACCTCCTTTTCGAGCAGCAACGTAAGTGGAAAACGAGAGACGAGGCGAAGAAAGAAGGGAAAGACGAGAGAGATCGAATGACATTTCACCGGATTGCTCAAATAGAGTGTCGCCGGCGAAACACCAATGAGATGAATGTTTGTCTTTAGGGTTAAATTACACGTGGACAATCGTTTCGTTTCGTTTCCTCTCTTACCACTTTTGTAACTTCTTTTGCTTGGATCAAACAGATGTGTACATACAAAAAACAGATGTGTACATACAAAAACAGATGTGTACATACAAAAACTGCTTTTGAGTTTTACTTTTATTTCAATTTAGAGTTCACTTCCATCAAATTATATAAAGTTATGTTGCTAAATCTATTTTTAGTTATATTTTTAGATTTTCTTTACCTATGTAAATTATTTTTTTTCGGGAGAAGTAAATGTTATTTTGGTTGTAACACCTGCACATACATTTTAAAGATGTTAAGTTCAACTACAGTTTCTTTCGTATATAATAATGTTAAATCTTCGTACAAAAATATTAAGTTATTGGGCTGGCTAGTCGTGATTCAGTGACAACAAAAACTATATTTTTCTTTTTAAAACTATACAAATTTCATAAATATTGTAATTATATAAATTTTGTTAACGTTTACATATTAATAGCTATTAAAATAGTTTTAATTTGAAAATTTGATCTTAACTTAGATTGATTTTGAATTAAAACAAAATATAATAGCGATTTAAGTATAAACGTTAATAAAATTTGTATAGTTTATAAAAAATAAAGAAATTAAAAGAATACTTAAAAATACGGATAAAATAGATTTATTTGCATATGTTATGTAATTGATAGAAGTAAACTTTTTATTTTACAATTTATTAGGATTTTTTTGTGTCGGTGAATAGTAAATAGAGATGACAAAAAGATTAGTTGTTATAGTGTTTTAATTTAATTATTTATTGATATTGGTGATTTACTAATATCTTCTTGTTTTTATTTTACTTTAGATTTGTTTTAAAATTATTTAAAAAATTAGCACTATTATTTTTTTATTTTAAAAACACCACAAATCAATGTGAAATTTTTTGTTTAAATAAACTATAAAAATGATGAAAATATTATGTTAAGATTAATGTTTTCTAATTTGACACTTCAATTTTTTTTCATTGAAAATGGTATTAAATTTATAGTTAGTTATGGAAGAAAGGTTAGTTATATTAAATTTATAGTATTTTGGGAACAAAGTGATGGTGTTTTTTGAAAAGGAATTTATAAATATGGTATTTTAAAGAAAATCCATTTTAAATCAGATATATGATTATCTCAAATGTTATTAATTAAAGCATAGTATCTATATATATATATATATATCTATATATATATTAATTAAGAATCATTTTAACAAAGTAATTTTACGTTGACTTGTGATTTACAAGTGTGACATGTTGATGTGTCACACTATTAGAGTATTTAAGAAAAATATTATCTAGGACAAAATTTACTAGAGTATTTACGAAAATTGTCATTATACAGTATATTATATGTAAATCCCTAATATTTCGACATACAATGTATTCTGTAATAAAATGTAAATATAATATAAAACAAAATATAAATTTTGAAAAATTAGTTAAACAAAATATAAAACAAAAGTTTAGTTTAATTGAATATTTATCATATGTATACTTTTATCCAAAATACATACAATTTAAACCTATTTTTATAATCTGATTTTATTATCTATTTCATTTTCGTAATCAATATAAAAAAATATTTTTAAAAAAATATTTTAAATATTAGATAAATTATATATATATATATATATCTAATTTAAATTAACAAAATAAATAATTAATTATTATTTGTAAATATTTTTTTCCAAGGCATGGGTCAAAATCTAGTTAATACTTATATTCTCCATATTTATAATATTCAAATATCTTAAATAAAAAATTTGACACAGGAGTTATATTGGTTGTCTAAAGTTAAAATTATACTGATTCGGCCCTTAAAGGCCCGATTTGTAAAGTCCCCGTGTTACTGAGTCTGCTCTGTATTTTTTCTTGGCTATCAAGCTACTCTCCGGAGCAAGCATGGAACGATGAAAGTTTAAAAACGTTGATAATTTCTCCTAATTTCTTATTGGCTAAGAAATTAATGTCAATATTTAAAATGAGATTGATCTAAATTCAATATTAAAATCACCAAAAAATCTAATAATGTATTGATATTCATCAAAATTAAATTAAAATTTTAATATTAATTTAAAAAATAAAATTATTTTAAATTTATATAAATTAATATATTTTATAACTTTATTCATGAAAATTTAATAATAACTATTTTTAACTATTTTATGTTTTTACTGTTATTTATTTATCATAGTATCTAATCAGTACATGAAGATTTGTTCAGCAATGATATATTAAAATGTCAAAAAAATAAATTAAACACGTTATTTGAAAGAAGATAGAAAAAGGAAATAAAACTCTACGGATGAGAAAATATGTAAATCTTTTGACAAAATATTGTATTTATAAATGAGAAAACCTTTAAGAATTGAGTAAGTCGGTGGTTTTATATGGAAAATTTCCTTTTCTCAGAAATCACACTAAATAAATTAAAAGGCTAGAACCCTAGAGCGATTGTGAAGGAGTAATTTCGAAGATGGATTCCAAGGATTACGGTAATGTCGTTCACATTGAAGCAGAATTGAATCCTGGATCAATCGAAGATTGGCTTTCAATTGCAACACAAGGAAAGAAGATCGGAACTGGACGCTCGTATTTTTCCAATAGAGTGAAGAAACATCTCTCAGCTCTTGGTTGGGTTTTCTCCTATGCTCATAAAGGGGAGAAGCGAGAATTGCGTTATAAATCTCCCGAGGGGAAGTGGTTTTACTCTTTGGTTAAAGCCTGTATGAGTTGTATCGACAATGACGAACACTCGACGAAACAAATCGTTTACAAATCTGACTTGCCTTGCCCTCCAGGCAATCTTGCTGTATCCAAGAAGAAGAACAAGAAGCGAGTGAATGATTGTGATACGGCTGCGTTTAATGGAGAAACTCGGAACGGAGGGAAGAATCATTCCTCTGATTTGGTAGAAACCGTTCTCAGTATCGATGTAGCGAACCAACAGGAGAAGAAGACGAAGAGAAGGAAGACGAAGAGAAGGAAGACGAAAGGTTCGTTTAGTAATAGCTCAAATCCGAGTGAAGATACGGTCGAGATAAGGCCGGGGATACGGAAATCGCTGAAAAAGACTTTACAAGTGATGGAAGAGAAGAACGCGCAGGAGGAAAAGGAGTCTTTAAGAAACTGGAGAAAAGATTGTGGTGGTTCAGACATGAACTGTGATGTTTGTTGTGTTTGTCATTGGGGAGGTGAGTTGGTTTTATGTGATGGTTGTCCATCAGCTTTTCACCATACTTGTCTCGGTTTATCGGTTCTTCCCGATGAAGAACTCTGGTTTTGTCCTTGTTGTTGCTGCGATATCTGTGGATCAATGGACTCACCAGGAAACAGCAAGTTGATGGCTTGTGAGCAGTGCCAAAGAAGATTCCATCTAAAGTGTTTAAAAGAAGAGCCTTGTATTGTTTCACGTACAGGCTGGTTCTGTAGTAATCAATGCAACAGAGTCTTTTCCAGTCTCGAAAATCTACTAGGATGTAAGATTGCAGTAGGTGAAGACGATTTGGTTTGGAGATTGATGAGAGCTCCTAATGAAGATGAACACTATGATGATGAACAAATCTCCAAGCTAGATTCTGCTGTTAAGATACTTCACGAAGGATTTGAGCCAACCCAAGATCCTTTCACTGGGAAAGACCTTGTTGAGGAACTGATATTCAGGAGAGACAGAACTGGCACGGGACGCGGGTTTTACACGGTTTTTATTGAGAGAAATAACGAGCCTATTACGGTTGCGGCAGTGAGAGTTGACAAAGATGCAGCTGAGATCCCTTTGGTGGCTACATTGTCTAATTACAGAAGAAGTGGGATGTGTAGAGTGCTTATGGATGAGTTAGAGAAGCAAATGTCTCAAATGGGAGTTTGTAGATTGGTCTTACCGGCTGCAGCAGAGGTTTTAACCACTTGGACTGAGCGATTTGGGTTCTCTGTAATGGAAAGTTCAGAGAGGTTGGAGGTTGTGAAACATGGAATGCTTGATTTTGTTGGTACTGTGATGTGCCATAAGTTTCTGAAGAAAAAACAAGAATATTCAATAGACTCAAGCCTCACGGAATAAGATTGTGAAACTCTGATTATCTTATGTAACCAATAGTCTAAAGAAAGTTTCTGAGCTCATAATTAAACACAGAGATTATCTTTTACATTTCTTATGACTATAAATGTTCAAACATGTACTCTGTTTTAAGACGAAGAAGTAACAAGATTTCAAACAATTTACAATGTTCACTGCAATTCATAGCAAAGATAACATCTAATAAGCAAACCAACGGTAATAAGCATACAAAGATTATCTCAAATTGTTGTCCATCACAATTCTGCAGTTTCATCGTTTTACCACAGATTCTTAGCAAAAATCCGTTTGTTTCCATCAAATCTCTTTCATTGCAACATAGTATGAGTTTTGGAAGATTAGTTTGAGTTTTGGTATAGGACTTGCCCCGTTAACAAATAACAACATGGTAGACGCAGACATAGGCATGAACGTTGTTCGTTTGTCTGCCGCAACATATGCAGCATCGATCTGCGGTCAGACGCTGCAGTTAGACGCTGCGGTTAGACGCTGTAATATTGTTGTTCGTTTGATCGCCGCAGGTTGTCGCCGCAGGTTGTATCGCAATTGTTTAATCGCAAACGCTACAATTTCGTAGCGGTTAAAAATTTTTGCCACAGTTTTCTGTGATCGACCGCAACGTTTGAACCTTAGGAACCTGCGACGGTCAAATGAACAATGTTTGACCGCATGACGCAGCCGCAGGTTCCTGCGGCTACAAAACGAACAGAACTATGGTCGTGGAGGTAGAGGCGGCCAAAGCGGTGGAACAAGTGAGTGGTGATACTTAGACATTTTTCTAAGTACGGTTGCCCTAAACGTAAACGGTAACTTTTACTAGCCCTACTTACTATACTTAGCTTTATGAATCCAATCATTAACTATACTTAGTTTGATTAATTAGAATGAAATCCGATCATTATCCTTCGTCTCAAATGGTAAAAATATGTTTACTGTTGGTTTTATTGGAGAGATTAGTAGACACGTTACACAAATATGCACTTTCGTACTCATCCACTTTTTGGTGTGAAAGAATGAAATGTCAACCCTAACTTTCTCCAATTCTCTTCATATTTCCTTTACTTACATTCTTTTGAGATTTATTTCATCACTCATTTTATTTAATCATTTTTAATAAAACAAAATTCAACTTTTTTTTGCTATATTTTGAAACATATTTTACAATTGTATTAAAAAAAATTTGTAGAACGAAAAGATAGATATATTAAAACATCCATTAGAATTCATTTACACAACGCTATCCATTTATCACATGCAAATTACGATGAAACACATAATAGTTATGTTTCTAGATAATTCTTGTTAGATTGTTCGTCGGTGATAGCTGCGGATATGATTAATTATTTATTTATTTGTCGCCGATGATTATAATTGTGTTTGATCGTATATTTTTAATCGTACAATTGTTTTAATCAATGATAAAAAAAATTGCGACACAGAGTATAACGTTTGCCCGCTCTAATTTATCATAGATAACTATGGTAGATAAACGAACAATAATCTATCGCAATCACATCCGCAAAAATTACAACTAACAAATAAACATGACTATTTATCTACTATCGGTTAATTTATATATGTTTATCCACAAGTATTATTTTAGATTCAAATCCCTCATATCTATATGTTTTTTATTCCACAATATTTGATTAGCAAAATATAACAAAATATATTTCAAAACAATTATAATGTGTAATACAAAAATAATCGAATCATATTTTCCAAACTATGCAAATATTTTCCAAACTATGCAAATAAGCAATCAAAATAGATTTTAGTAATGAATAGCTAGAAAATATATTAAAATTGGTTAAATGGTATTAAAATTGATCAATAACTAAAATTGTTTTAATTTTTCCGATAAACACACAAAATGCGAATTTATTTAATTAAAAATTTTCAAAATTCGAACCAACTATGTTAAACTATTAAATATGTTTTTACTACGAAATTTCTAATCGGGTAAAAAAAATGATTTGTTAGTTCTTTCTAACATTCGATCGTTTATTATAGCGTTGTTCGTTTGTCTGCCGCAGCGTCTGCGGCAGCGACCTGCGGTCAGACGCTGCGGTTAGACGCAACAATATTGTTGTTTGTTTGATCGCCGCAGGTTGTATCGCAATTGTTTGATCGCAAACGCTATAATTTCGCAGCGATTAAAAATTTTGATCGCAACTTTCTGCGGTCGACCGCAGGAACCTGCGGTGGTCAAACGAACAACGTTTGACCGCATGACGCAGCCGCATGTTCCTGCGGCTACGAAACGAACAGGCCCAATCATAAATTTTAAGACGAACGTTTGCAATGTATATTTGTTAATTATAATAGTGATTAGGTTTGTAGCTTTTGTTTAGTGAATAAACCACAATGATAATTGAGATAATTAACGGTCACTTTTGCTCTGGAATTAATGATTTGTTTAGATCACAATTAGCTGGATTTTTCAATTATAATAATTCACGTGCTGTTCTGAATCGTGCCCACCTTATTATATATCTAATTGAGTAATACCCTAAAATAGCACCTTTTAAAGTTTTTCTTCCAAATCTAGCATCATAAAATTAAATTCCCAAAAATAGCACAAAAACTTATATGAAAATACTTATTTATTCTAAATAAATTATACATAAATTTAAAGTATTGTATTTGGGTTCATTATTTCTAATTTAGGGTTTAATTTTTTTCTATTAGAATATAGTTTTAATGCATTTTAATCTTAAATTTGTGCTATTATTAGAAATTTAAACTAATGATGCTCTTTTTGGAACAAAAACTTAAAAAGGTGCTATTTTAGACATTTGCCCTATCTAATTGTTTTATTAAATGTAGTTTATGTAATATTTTTGAGTTAATGTATGGATCCGGTTTGCTTCATTTGTTGTTATTGTTCTTTGTGTTAATATATTCCTCTTGATCCTCACTTTCCAAGGATATTATTTTAAATAAAAGATTCGGATCGTATTATACTTATTACCACCATGAAATTTTGAAAGGTCTTATTTCCATTAGTTGAATGGAAATATTAATAGCTATATTATAAAGGGCAAATGTCTAAAATAGCACATTTCTAAGTTTTTGTTCCAAAAATAGCATCATTAGTTTAAATTTCCAATAATAACACAAATTTTAAATTAAAATGCATTAAAACTATATTTTAATAAAAAAAATTAAACTCTAAATTGGAAATAATGAACCCAAATACAATACTTTAAGTTTATGTATAATTTATTTAGAATAAATAAGTATTTTCACATAAGTATTTGTGCTATTTTTGAGAATTTAATTTTATGATGCTAGATTTGGAAGAAAAACTTTAAAAGGTACTATTTTATGGTATTACTCTATTATAAATATCCTCAAGCTACAAAGTTTTGTCCTCTAATTTTTTTATCGATCTTTAATATATTATTTGAAACGCATTTTAACAAATAAATTTTATTTTGATATATGTCATACTATCAAAATAACATAATTTATTAGAATATTTACGAAAATTATCATTAAACAGTATATCATATATAAATTTTTAATATTTCGATATAAAAATATTTTGACATAAAATGTAAACACAATATAAAACAAAATATTATAAATTTTCAAAAATTTAGTCAAACAAAATATAAAACAAAAGTATAATTTAATTAAATATTTATCAAATATACAATTTCTATCCAAGATAGAGACATGTTAAATTTATTTGTATAATCTGATTTTATTATATATTTTATTTGTATAATCAATATTAATTTTTTTTTTAAATTATATTAAATATGAGATAAATTATGTATATATCTAATTTATATTTACTAAAAAATAATTAATTATAATATATAAATATTTTTTTCTGTAGATCTAAATATAGTATATAACTTTAGTATATATAAATCTATTTATGACTGAACTTTTATTAATATACATTCATATCTTGTAAAAGACTCCTATCAATGCGAAATCTTAGTTGAAAACTTATATGCTGATTTTTTTTATAACATAATGTATGATACAGCTAATGTATGCCTTTAGAGAAAATTTAGTGATTAAATTTACCTTTTTAAGACCAGAATAATCTTAGTTTCTGTTTCGCTTTTGTCGCTCCCAAACACTAATGTATGGGGAGGTAATATATTTATATTGGTGTTGTTTTTGGTTTGGCAGGCGGCTGTAGTCAATTCTGCGGCTGTGACTGTGGCAAATGTTATTCGTTTATCTGCCACCAACAGTTGCGGTTGCGATTGATCGCAGATTTTTAGTCGTACCGCTGTTTTAATCAGCAGTCGAAAAAATTGCGACACAGGACGTAGCGTCTGACCGCTGCGTCTGCCGCAAGTACCTACGGCAGCTAAACGAATAGAAATCTGCCGCAGCGGCTGCCAAACGAACATGATCATTACCTTAATATCCGTGGTCGTCCAATGTATTTTGGAAATTTTCTGAATTACCCCACCCAAATGTATATATTTTTCACTATACAATAATATTTCTCTCCATTTTCTTATTTTTGCTAATTTCTTAAACAACGTTTATGCAATTCTCCAAAATTTCCTATATTTTCTATATTCAATATTAACTAAACAAAAATATATTTCATATATTTGATACTATAGGATTGGTGTTTAGTCAATGAAGTAATTTATCATGGATTTGTGACTCGTTTTCAGATTATTTGGATTATAAAACGATTTACTTTTTTTTATAAAATATAAAATAATTTTATAAAAATTGACAAAAATAATAATTTTTTAAATTTTTTTTCAAATATAGATTTATTAGCTTAAATTTAGAAAAATAACAAAAATTTAATATTAAAATATCTTAATATTTATTTTTAATAAAGAAAAATTTGACTCTAAATTTGACAAAAAAATCCAAATCTAATATTTTTAATTATATTTATAATTTATTTATGGTAAATATTTATTTTCAGAAAATAATTTAGATTATTTTTGAAATTTTAAATTTTAAATGTTAAATTTGGAATATTTTTTTTTTAAAATAGTCGTTTAATATTTTATTCATAATTTTAAATAAAACCATACATAACAAATTTATTTCGATGTTCACCGACAGTCTATTTTGTCTTTTACTAACTTTTTTTAACTTTTACAAATTTTAAAATGAAGGGAGTTAGCTATATAGTTTATCTGAAAAAGTAATATGCATGATTTTTAGTGGAATGATAGACATGAAAGATAATGACATTTAATATACTTAAATAGACTAATAATAACCATACAAAGAAATCAGTCGAAAATTAAGGCAAAGTAGGTAAAAAAATAAAGCCGGTAAAAGAGAATGAACGATAGTGATGTTCTTTTTTTTAATCACTCGTGCTTTACTTAATCATTTTCCATTTCCTTAATCACTTATTATTAGTACAAAACAAGAATTAATATGATAATGATCGGATCATGATCAACGGTTCAGATTTATTCAAACCCGAGAACACAAACATCTCGCTCTCTCACACTTTTCTCCCGGAGACAGTTAACGTGATTCGCTCTTTCCCTTTGCCCAAGAGGAATACGACAAACTAGAGTAGCACACGAGAGAGAGATTTGTTACTAAAATAGTGTTCTACGGTTCGTCAATCTCAAACTTTGACCGGGGATAATCGGGAGGGAACGTTTTGCTTGGATGAGACCTACCGTAGGAGGAGGCGGTGTCGCCGAAGTTGAGGATACGGAGGATTCGGCGTTGATTATCGTCGGAGTAAAGCCTGATGAATGGAGTCGGGAGGTGCTTACATGGTCACTGGTTAATGTGGCGCGTCCTGGAGATCGAATCGTTGCTCTTCACGTTTTTGACTATTCTCTTGGTTTGTAAAGTTTACTCCTTTTCTCCGTCCTTACGATCTTAGATGATTTTTTTTCTTTTAATTTTGTTTTATTTATTTTTGCAGAGGTTTCATCGTCGCTTATTTCGCTGGTTAGGAGTTTTGATACTATGCTTGGTGTTTATGAAAGCTTCTGCAACTTAAAACAGGTAAGTGTTTTAATGCTATTGTGGTTTTCTGAACATTTTGACAACTGTAGTGTAAATTTCTCCTTTTTAAAAAATTGGAATTTTGAGGATAAATTTACTCAAATCGATGGATCTTGTAACAGGTAGATTTAAAGTTAAAGGTTTTCAA
Source organism: Pugionium dolabratum (assembly GCA_018901945.1). NCBI lineage: Eukaryota > Viridiplantae > Streptophyta > Magnoliopsida > Brassicales > Brassicaceae > Pugionium > Pugionium dolabratum. Next base: position 27,358 of record JAEVFF010000823.1, on the reverse strand, counting down.
AGGGAAGTCAGCTAGGAAAGTTCTTTTACAGGAAGTGAAATCGTGCGGAGCAACAAGTTTAATTGTAGGTTCCTCTAGGAAACATCACACAATCCGTTCATCAGCTTCCTTAGCAAAGTATTGTGCAAGGAATCTTGCCAAGGATGTCTCGGTTTTTGCAGTTAAGAGTGGCAAAATTATGTTCCGCAGAGTACCTAATACAAATGGTACGTTGAGGATTAGTTTTCTGATATTAAATGGTGGTGATTCAAAGTTTACTGATTTGTGAACTGTTGATGCCTGCTTTGGTTTCTTTCTCTTTTGGTTGTAGTAAAAGTTTTGGGCTTTACAGGTGCAGATGTTCCACACATGAATCTCCCCTCTTTAGTTTGTGGATCACCAGATATTGCTATCGAAGCGGCAAAGATTGGAAACAATTTTAGCCCTGCAAGAACGAGCTCACGCTGGATGAGAACTAGTCGCACTTCATCCCTATCTCCTGAAAGCTTAGGTGTAGATAATTCGTTGGCTTTAGTGCCAATACTAACAAATGAGACCGGTTCAAGTTCCCTCGAGTCAGGACCAGGTTGGCATTTTCTTCGCGAGCTTTATAGTAATCGAAAAGGCTGGACCAAAGTTTCTGCTAAGAAGGCGATACTTCAGTGGGTTTCGAGGCTGCGAGGTCGACATTCGGCAGATGTAATCTATCTGGATAAGAAACGTAGTGAATCTAGTGATTCTGGTCGTGGTGAAGATTGCTCTTCTAGTATTGATGGTGAAGACGTTTGCATTTCACGGTTCGGTTCAGAACTTATGCAGTCTCCTCTTTCTCCTTGCATTGGATCAAACAACATTCCGGGAGAGCTGGAGGGTCTACATGAACGATATTCTTCCACATGTAGATTATTCACATACGAGGAAGTTTTGTCAATTACCTCAAAGTTTTCATCTGGTATGTCACTTGCCATGTTATATCATGGGGTTGGCTTTTGTCTGGCTTGCTTTTCAACCTTTGCTTATGGATGTATCTTTTCCTATTTCCAGAGAACTTGATTGGAGAAGGTGGTAATAGTTATGTTTATAGAGGAGACCTACCAGATGGAAGGGAATTAGCTGTCAAAATATTGAAGCCTTGTCTCGATGTGTTGAAGGAATTTATATTGGAAATAGAAGTCATTACAAGTGTACATCACAAGAATATAGTCTCTCTCTTTGGTTTCTGTTTTGAGAATAATAATTTGATGCTGGTGTACGACTACCTACCACGAGGAAGCCTTGAAGAGAACCTTCATGGTGAATACACTACATACATTTGATAGCTCTTGGGAATTTCTCATATGATGGAAATATCTATCCTGATTTGTTCTCATTTCTTGATTTTGTGTCCACTTAGGCAATAGAAAGGATCCAAAAAGTTTTGGCTGGCTGGAGAGATATAAAGTGGCAGTGGGTGTTGCCGAGGCACTAGACTATCTACATAATGGCCATGATCCAGAAGTGATTCACCGAGATGTGAAATCTTCCAATGTTCTTCTGGCAGATGATTTTGAGCCACAGGTACTGCTTATTTCACTCTCAGTCTGAATCCATCCACAGATGCAATTACAAAAGCTTCCTGAAATATTTTGTGTTTAACATTATAATGTTGTACTGGTTCAGCTTTCAGATTTCGGATTTGCCAGCCTGGCTTCAAGTGCATCACAGCACGTGTCATGTGGGGGTATTGCCGGGACATTTGGGTATGAAACTTGCTTCTTTACATCTTTCCTTAAAACCGCATCACTTTATCAAGTGTCCTCTTTAACTTTCCTTCTTTGACAGTTACCTTGCACCAGAGTACTTCATGCACGGTAAGATAACTGACAAGATTGATGTTTATGCTTTTGGTGTTGTACTGCTCGAGCTCTTATCGGGTAGAAAACCAATCTGCATCGACGACCAATCTAAAGGCCAAGAGAGCCTTGTCTTGTGGGTAAGCATAATTGTCCACAGTTCCACATTTCTCTATTTCATACGATTATTCTGCGAATTTGCCATTGCAATCAATACAGGAAGCATTGTTACTCTTTGACATGACCAAGTTGCATCTCTTTCACAGGCAACCCCAATTCTAGAGAGTGGAAAATTTGCTCAGTTACTGGATCCAAGTCTAGAAACTGAGAACAGTAACGATCTAATTGAGAAACTATTGTTAGCTGCCACACTATGCATCAAACGCACACCGCAGGACCGTCCTCAAATCACCCTCGTAAGCTATATATATCTTGTAAGGCTGCTATATATTCTTTAGTGTTTGCTTCTCATTGCTCATTTTCTTTTGGGGGATGTTATGCTGTAATTCACAGGTCCTAAGGATCTTACAAGGGGATGAGGAAGCAATAGAATGGGGAAAGCAACAAGTGAGAGCCTCAGAAGATGAAACCACATATTTGACAAACATAGAATCACACATAAACCTTGCATTGCTTGATTTGGAAGATGACGCAGCTTCTGATAGTAGCCCTGACGCTAATAGTATCTCTGTTGAGGAATATTTGAAAGGCCGATGGAGCCGTACTGCTAGTTTCAACTTCAACTAATACTTTTTCTTTACCACTAGTTTAACCCCAAAAATCCCAAGAATTTTACGATGTAATTTGTGTAAAAATTGTAATCATTTTTCAAGTATAAGATTAAAAAGAACAGCACTAATCTGAGAGACTTGCTTGCAACACACTACACATTTGGAAAGAAAAGAAAGGAGTAAGCAACAACTAAGTTACTCATATGAACTTATTTCGCTATTGAATGAATGTCTTCCTGCAACGAGATTGAGAACATAAACTACTAAACCATTGAATTATCTAATCATCTGAATCATTTTCTTTATAAAAAAATAATCAAAATTACCTGGAAAAGAAATTCAGCCAAGTTATTAGTTTATGAATATTAAATATTAAAAAAAATCGATTAAGATCATGTATTATTAAATTATTATCTAAATTTTAGGTTATTTGATATATGATTTTTAAATTTTTATTAAAATAAAATGTTTTTAATATTAAAGATTTAGATATAGATTTGATTTGTGCAATAAATTTGAAAATATTTCTAAATTAAAAATAAAAATTTAAATCCGATATATAGATTTTCAAGAAAATAGAGTAATACCCTAAAATATAATATTTTAATATTTTTATTCTAAATCTAATATATTAAAATTAAAATTCTAAAATATCATAAATAATTATGTGAAAATACTTATTTATTCTAAAAAATAAATCCTAAATTAGAAAAATGAACCCAAATATAATTTAAGTTTATATATAATTTATTTATAGTAAATATGTATTTTCAGAAAATAATTTGTGATATTTTTAGAATTTTAAATTTAGAGTGCTAAATTTAGAATAAAAACTTAAAAATATATTATTTTAAGGTATTACTCAATTTAAACCATTATATTTAGATTTTTATTTTTAAGATTTGATTTTTTTTATAAAAATGAAGTTTTAATGTATTGTAATATTAAATTTATACTATTACTAAAAATTTAAACTAATAATGTTATTTTTGAAATAAAAACTTTAAAATATACTATTTTAGATTTGCCCCTATAAATATCAGTTAAAATATATGTCAAGTTTTAAAATTATTAAATTTTATATAGATACCTAGATCACCTAAAAAATGCATCAACCAATAAAACCTTTTAACTCAATGTTTCAATCACGACATCCACGAGTTTTTGTCATTAGCCCAAACTCAACTACCAACCTACGAACATTGAAGTTTTGGATTTTTAGATTTGATAAATGAGAAAAATTATTTAAGTTAATGTTAAATCTGGTATTAACAAATGACATGATCACATAGCACAACAAAAGAAATTGATTGTACATTTAAAAATATATTTAATCTCTTTGTTGATGAATACAATAATAATTAAGACTCTAAATAATTATTTAGCATCAGAAGATAATAAAACTGTAAATTATATAATAGAAAACAGACAAATTATTTTATTTACATTATGAAACTAAATTATACGAATAGAAATAGGAAAATTATCATTAAATTATTGAATTTTTGCATTTGAACAATTTAAATATTTAAACTGTGGTTTTTGTTTAGAGTAATATTATAAAATAGTATTTTTATTTAAAATTTTGTTCTAAATTTAGAACTCGAAATTTAAAATTCTAAAATAAAATAAATTATTTTCTAAAAATATATATTTACCATAAATAAATTCTAAATATAATTAAAATATTATATTTAGATTTTTTTCTAATTTAAAGTTTAATTTTTTTTATTAGAATTTTTTTTAAATTATTTTAATATTAAAAGAGTGGTATTTTAATATTAAAAGAGTGGTATTTTCATATTAAAATAGTGCTATTTAATATTAAAAGAATGCTATTTTAAAAATTTTAACTAATAGTATTATTTTTATAATTTTTTTTTAAAAAGTATTATTTTGTGAATTGTTCTTTTTGTTTATTGTATTTATTTCATTTACATGCTTGGAATCTCCAATATTTTTTTTTTGCACCATTTGTCCATATTTTTTTAGTTTGGTGCAAAATAGACAGCTGGACCAGGGGAGCAACCATGGTCTTTCTTTATAAAATGTATAATTTAAGGGTTTAATTGAAAATTGAAATAAGTATGTAGGTGTCTATAAGAAATTCGGAAAAAGTATTAATTAGTGTCTCCACTCAGAAAATTTATCTTCTTGAAAAGGCGCACGTCGCAGAGACTCATCGATCCCTTTCGTTTCTGTATTCGGAAGTAAGTCGTCTTCTTCATTTCTTACTCTCAGAGTTGTTTCATCGATGGCTTACGAGAAAGAGCTTGATGCTGCTAAGAAAGCTGCTTCACTCGCAGCTCGTCTCTGTCAGGTTAGGATTTTCGCCTGTCTCAGCTTGTTCTCCCTTTTTTCTTGGACTCAATCATGACCCAGATTCTAAAGTTGATTATCCAGAAACCCCGTTTTTTTCATTTCTAATTTTCGGATGTGATTCCATCTGAGTTTGGAGACGAATGTGTATATTTTGTATTGCTTCTGTAGTTGGGAATAGATACTAGTGAAATAGTACGCTTCAGCTCTTTTTAGAAATCGTTGATTCTTAGGCTTCTGTGAATCTATGATTTACAGGAATCTGTCTTTTTTGTTTGTTTTGGATTGTTTCAGAAAGTTCAAAAGGCTCTATTGCAATCAGATGTTCAGTCAAAATCTGATAAAAGTCCAGTGACCGTTGCTGATTATGGTTAGTTTATACCTGTTCCTGATTAAAAACTTACTCTCTCTTCTCTATCTGATCTTACTGAGATTGATAAGACAATTTGTATGCAGTTTTTAATCTGTCTTGTGTTGAGTTTCAGGTTCACAGGCAATTGTTAGCTTAGTTTTAGAAAAGGAACTCAATTCTGAACCCTTATCATTGGTGGCCGAGGAGGTGAAACAGATCATTAACAACTTGTTAGATGCCTCTCACATTATTTCTCTTGAGTTTATGGTTTAGGACTCACATTTTCTAGAATTATCTAAATAGGACTCTGGTGATCTACGCAAGGATGGTTCTCAGGATATTCTGGAGCGTATAACGAAACTTGTGAATGATACTTTGGGTACTGAGGAATCATTTGGTGGTTCTGCTTTATCCACAGATGATTTACTCAGAGTCATTGACTATGGCACATCTGAGGGTGGTCCAAATGGTCGACATTGGGTCTTGGATCCTATCGACGGTACTAAAGGGTATGATTTTAAAACCATCTTCTTTCTTATCTCAGAGAAAAATTGTATTGAAAATTGAATGTCATGCAACTGTTGTGTTCCTTTACACCGAATTTATCTGTATCTTTGACGGTTTAGATTTCTGAGGGGAGATCAATACGCAGTAGCACTAGGATTGCTCGAGGAAGGGAAAGTAGTTTTAGGTGTGCTTGCTTGTCCAAACTTGCCATTAGCATCCATAGCAGGAAACAATAGCACAAACTCTTCTTCTTGCAACGAAATTGGATGCCTCTTCTTTGCTACAATTGGTTCAGGGACATATATGCAGCTCCTAGACTCAAATTCTTCTCCCGTCAAAGTACAGGTCTCGAATGTTGAGAATCCTGAAGACGCATCGTTCTTCGAGTCATTTGAAGGAGCCCACTCTCTTCACGATTTATCCAGCTCCATTGCCAATGTGAATCGATTCTCTTTCCTTCCACATGATTCCAGCAACTAACTAACTAATTCCACATCCATTTAATCATATTTGCTCTTGCTCTGTGTACAGAAACTCGGTGTGAAAGCACCACCTGTTCGTATCGATAGCCAAGCAAAGTATGGAGCTTTATCAAGAGGAGATGGAGCTATATACTTAAGGTTTCCTCATAAAGGATACCGCGAAAAGATTTGGGACCATGTCGCTGGTGCTATAGTTGTCACAGGTAAACATTAAGATTTCTCTATTGAGATCTGAATTTACAATAGTGATATCCCAATGTGAATGTGATTTGGTAACAAATGCAAGATCGGTATTTGTCTGTTTGATGCAGAGGCGGGTGGAATCGTGGTGGATGCAGGAGGAAAGCCATTGGATTTCTCGAAAGGGAAGTATCTTGATTTGGACACAGGCATTATCGTTGCTAATGAGAAGCTAATGCCTCTGCTTTTAAAAGCAGTTCGTGACTCCATAGCTGAGCAAGAGAAAGCTTCAGCTCTCTGATATTTTCGTTCTTTGCGTTTGTTGCCTTTGTAATTGTCGTTTCACTTCCTTTCACCAAACAACTTACACAAGTGACATCTTCTTCGGTTTCTAAGAAGAATAAAATAAAGAATATTTGCTTTGGGCCATAAGTAATGTACTAGTTTGGGCCAAAATGGGCCATATCATGCCCCGACGTGTGTAGAGCGCGTTGGCTACTTTTCGTCTTAACAATAATCGTAAGTAGAATCTTTCCATGTGATGTGTGTGTTCATATTATTATTTAAAAAATATCTAATAAATGTATACTAGAAAAAGTTGAAATTCAAGATTTTTATTTACAATAGGCCTGTTCGTTTTGTAGCCGCAGGAACCTGCGGCTGCGTCATGCGGCCAAACGTTGTTCGTTTGACCGCCGCAGGTTCCTGCGGTCAAACGCTGCGGTTGACCGCAGAAAGCTGCGATCAAAATTTTTAATCGCTGCGAAATTATAGCGTTTGCGATCAAACAATTGCGATATAACCTGCGGCGACAACCTGCGGCGATCAAACGAACAACAATATTATTGCGTCTAACCGCAGCGTCTGACCGCAGGTCGCTGCCGTAGCGTCTGCGGCAGACAAACGAACAGCGCTAATAATTCCCATTCACGATGAACGATTCTAAGGGACACATGAAAAAAAGTAGTCGCTTAATCATATTTTATGAATGCAAAAAGTCATATTAATAATAAAATGAAATCTACTAGGCGCAGAATATTTTAATATTTAGTGTGAATTATTTATAATTTTATATACCCTGCTAATTAAGCTATTTTGTGTTAATGATAAATTGGTAATTGGGGAGGAATTCACTCGTCATTTAACACTAAATTTAAAACAATTTGCAATATAATTAATAATGATTATAATACATTTAATTATCTATTTAATAACAAAAATAGTTATTAAAATATTAAACTTTGTGTTTAAAGCATTTAAATATCAAATTTTTTAATGAGTCATTTAAATAAGAATGCACCGATATACCATTGATTTATGTTATTTTTTATTAACAACATAAATAACACCGTGTTATTTATTTCTTATTTATTACTGTGTTATTTATTTTAATCAACTAAAAATAGATACCAATAAATAAAAAATAAGTAATAGAATTAGCGGTGTTTTAATGTTAATTTTGATTAATCACATATTTAAATCAGTACAGTCGGTTACAAATCGTTATTTAAATAACTCATTAAAAAGTCTAGTATTTAAATTGATTAAACGTAAAAATTCAATACTTTAACGACAATTTCCGATTTAATAACTATAAAAATTAAGGAAGAATATATGCTCCAATCGTTCTTTGCACAAAAGCATAAACTCTTTTTTCATCAAAAAGCATATAAAGTCTTTAGAATAAAGAATTTTTAAAAAGGTTGAGCAAAATAATAACGTACCCAAAATCATTTTTAGTAATATATAACTAAAAAGTAACAATCACATAACTATAAAGTAACGATCACATACTCAATTTTGCCAACCATAAATTAAACATGTTGTTATCTTCACCTCTAAAAAGATGCATTAAATCTTTTTAATATTACGTAAAAAATCTTTTAATATTACTGAAATTATATATATATATATATATATATATATATATATATATATATATATATAGTGTCTCATATATATATATATTACTTCAAAAGTATCTCTATCTAAGAAAAATAGATTTCTTTGGTCAAAAAATTAATATCATATGTATTTATATTGGACCAATTCATTCTTGAATTGTTCTATATATTTATGTTTTCCACATATGGATTATAACTTGCAAGATAAATATAACTAAAAACATAAAAATTTATATTAAAAATATGGAAATTAATTCCAGTTAACTTGGAATGTATTTTAATATTTATAATAAATATTTTGTGAATAAATTAATCAGAAAAAGATATAACATGCGCAAAATAACTAGACATGCTCATTCAGATATTCGGTTCGGTTTTAGTTTTTTTTGTTGATAAAATTAAAGATTCATTCAGTTATTTTTATATATTTTGGTTCGGTTTTGATTCGGTTATACCTCGATTTCGGTCGATTCGGTTATTAACTTTAAAAATTAAAAATAACCGAAAATAATTTGGATAATTAAAAATAACCGAAATAACCAAAAATAACAAAAAAATAATCGAAAATAACCAAAAGTAACAAAAAATATTCAAAATATTTGAAATATCCAAAATATTTTCGAATAACAGAAAATAACCAAAAATAATTCAGTTTTTTTAGATATTATTTTAGTTTTCGATTCGATTTTGGTTAGTAACCAATAACCCTAATTTTTCAAAATAATATACGTTCGATTATTTTTTATAAGCAAATATCAACAAAAATATGTTTTTTATTTGATTTTAGTTCGATTCATTCCGTTCGGAAGGTCTGAAAAATAACTAAAGCATTGTCTATGCCTGTCTATGCCTTTTCAACGGTAGAGATTGGGAAAATAATATTTTTAAATACCCAAAAAAACAAATTATACGTATTAAAAACAAGTTAAATAAATAAGTTGCTTCAGAGTCGCGAGGGGTTTTTGGTTCATATCATAATTTTATTTTTCACAGAGATTTCTTCTTTCTTCTTATTCTTCGTCGTCTTCTTCTTCTTCGTGCTCGTTTTCCTTCACCCTTTCAATGTCTAATGACGAGATGCTTGCTGCTGCGAAGAAAGCTGTCTCTCTCGCTGCTCGTCTCAGCAACGTACGATCACTCGTTTCCGTCTCTATGATCACATGATCGTCTTTGATTTCTCGATTTTTTTTTATATATTTGTCTTTCTTCGTGGTTCAAGAGACTCGGGTGTCTTATTATTCTTTGTGCGGAAAATGGAGTTGAATGTGTGACTTTTGGTTGTTTCATGGAAATTGTCAACTCAGATGAGTATTTTCGGATTAGGGCGTGAAATATGGAATTTGATTGATAATAAACAATGAAGGGAATGAAATCTTCGATTTTTGTATCAGCGTTTTAATTGGCTTTTAACAATCCTATGTTTCTTTGATTTGTGTACTTCTACTCGTCTGTGCAATGTCAGATTTAAGAAGTGAAATTGTTTTGCTTATTTCCAGGAAGTGAGGAAATCTCTGTTGGTATCTGACGTCTGGACAAAATCAGATGAGAGTCCTGTTACTGTGGCTGATTATGGTTAGCTCTCTCTGACCTTTTTTCTTGCAATTTCAGTGCCCATCTTAAGCATAATTCTAACCTGTTTCAGTCTGTAATCATTCTCATTCAGAAGTATGAATCTTTGTTATACGTTTAGATTTCATATCATTCATGGCTCATAAATGAAACAAAGAAGTGTTCTTTTAGGGTCGCAGGCCGTGGTTAGCCTTGTATTGGAAAGGGAACTCCAGAACGAACCTGTGTCATTAGTTGCTGAAGAGGTGCCAATAAAAACAAAACATCATTGCAGATTTTTGTTAATGAATCAAGCAGAGGTTTTCATTTAATTAATGACTTTTTGTTTCTATAATCTATGCCTAGGATTCCGGTGAGCTAAGGAAAGTTGCTGCGGAAACTGTTTTGGCACGTATTACAGAACTTGTGAAAGATACTCTTGCTACTGATGAATCATATGCGGCTTCTTCTTTGTCTTCGAATGATGTGCTCAATGCCATAGACCGTGGCAAATCAGAAGGAGGTCCTAATGGTCGCCATTGGATCTTGGATCCTATAGGTGGCACTAGAGGGTAAGTCTTTTATTTACTGAATGGAAAAATACGGATTAAGTCCCTAGTCTTGTGAACCAGTTAGCCATTAATCCAACTTATAACTTCATTTCATTTCATTGATGCAAATCCACCTTTGTGAAAATTCAGACTAATCAGTCTCAGAGTTCCTCCAGTATCTGTATTCTTGATTTCCTGTATAGGTTATTATGATGTCATAAGAGTATTACCATTACCCACGAATTCCAATTTGTAGATTTATAAGAGGAGAACAGTATGCAATAGGATTAGCATTGCTGGTGGAAGGCAAAGTAGTACTTGGTGTAATGGCTTGTCCTAAGCTTCCTTTGAACTCCACTTCTGGTAGTAACACAGAGAAGTCTTCACCTGAAAAAATGGGTTGCCTTTTCTTTGGCGCGGTTGGCACTGGGACTTATGTCCAGTCACTCAATGTTGACTCTCCTCCTGTGAAGGTAAACCTATTCTGTTTAGATGCATTACTATGCAAACTTTCAATATATGTTTTGCTAAAGAAATTTTCAAATACGCTATTAGGTGGAGGTAAGCAGCATAGATGATCCAGCGAAAGCGAGTTTCTTTGAGTCATATCACACACCTGTCCCTATTCATAACACCATTGCTAAGGTAACAACATCTTCAAGTTTTCTCTACCTTCTTATTTGGGACTGAGTTTGACCTCTATTTGCGATGTGAAAATCACTTGACAGAAACTCGGGATAAAGGAATCTCCGATCAAGATCAACAGTCAGACAAAGTATGCAGCTTTATCTAGAGGAGATGGAGAGGTATACTTGAGGTTTACCCGCAAAGCAAGACCCGAATCAATATGGAACCACGCTGCTGGATCAATCATCGTTTCAGGTAAACCTGTTAAGCTCTTATCTACAGAACGCCAATGTTCATAATGATCTCACAAAAATGTTTGTGTGAAATTGAATCTTTCAGAAGCGGGAGGGAAAGTGACAGATGCAGCAGGGAATCCATTGGACTTTTCGAAAGGGAAGTATCTTGACTACAAGAGAGGAATTGTTGTAACGACGCATAAATTGTTGCCAAGGCTTTTAAAAGCAGTAAGAGAATCAATTAAAGAAGAAGAAGAGGAAGAAGAAAAAGCAGCTTCTCTGAAACTTCACTAACACGCAACTGTAATATACTTATTATTGTTGTTCTCCGTGTTTTTCACACAGACTATATTTATCACAAAAAAAACAACTCACCTTTGATAATATACATTTATATATAAAGTCACTAATTGTCTTTTGAATATTTATATTTTGATGTTACAAAGTTTGTTGTAACATTTTCGTAATTGTTTTTGTAAATCATCTGAAATGCTATGTGAATATGTAATTTGAAAACCTTTTGGGAAGATATGTGAAACTAAAGAAAATTCTGTGGAGAAAATGAAATATTGATTGCTACGTGTCTATTTAATTAAAAAAAATAATACCTTCATCTTTTCAAATATTTTTTCCAAATTTAGCATCATAAAATTAAATTCTCAAAAAGAGCACAAATATTTATGTAAAAATACTTATTTGTTCTAAATAAATTATACATAAATTTAAAGTATTGTATTTGAGTTCATTTTTTCCAATTTAGAGTTTAGTTTTTTTCTTTTAAAATATAGTTTTAATGCATTTTAATCTTAAATTTGTGTTATTATTGGAAATTTAAACTAATGATGTTATTTTTGGAATAAAAACTTAGAAATGTACTATTTTAGACATTTACCTTTAAAAAAAAAGACCTTTCATATTCAAGATAGAAAAAAAATGGATTATTAGTATGAAAACTTCTGTTGGAAACGTCTACGAAATTTCTTGGATTGTATAGGAGTAAATGTAGCCAATTTGTTTAGAATTTAACATCAATGAATTGATCACTCTTGTCACCATATTCAGTTATTAACACTCAGAGTTAAGACATTTAACATATAAAACTTATGGAAGTGGACATTCACAAATGGTCTTATAATCAACAAGAAAATTGGATCTATGTTGATACCATATTAATAAGAATACCTAATTGTTGAACCTAAATTTTCGGTGTCAGAATTTATACGTCACAACTTAATATTTTGTAAATACGACATTAGTTTCAAAAAAAAAGAATTAATATTAGTGTATGTCAGTTTGGCGAATGTTAATACAACGAGTTATTTAATAATATTTCTTAATTTTCGGAGGTGCATTTAATGTTAACAAACTTTCTTTTTATATATTTATAATTTGCTAAATCCCTTAGAAATTATTTTAAATATTACATTAATGCTCATAAATATCACGTCAAAACAACCAACGGCGTTCTTGGTATCCGAAGAGATCGGACGTTTTTAAAATATCTTGTTGATTCTTCGAAAATATTAGAGATCGTCCGTACTAAAAGGTCACGTGTCCAAATTATTGGACCAATTTCGTTTTGGGCCGAACTCGTGTTGTGTTGGGAGTGTGAAGACCACCTCGAACACTAATCCAGACCAAAATGTAAAAAATTGCACGGTTATATATCAGTTTAGAAATTGAGTAATATTCTAAAATATTATTTTTTAAAATTTTTCTTTCAAATCTAACATCCCAAAATTAAGTTCCCAAAAATACCACAAATAATTATGTAACAATACTTATTTATTTTAAATAAATTATAAATAAACTTAAAATATTATATTTGGGTTTATTTTTTTAATTTATGGTTTAATTTTTATTAAAATATAGTTTTAATGTATTTAAATTTTAAATTTATAGTATTATTGAAAATTTAAACTAATAATATTATTTTTTAAATAAAAACGTAAAAATATGCTATTTTATATATTTTTTCTTAGAAATTTTCTAAACTCGTGGATGTGAAACAATTTATAATTATAATCTCTAATATATTATTTGAGAATCATTTTAAGAAAATAACCTTACCCTAACGTGTTATTAACAGAAATACCATGCTGACGTGTCATCACCACAATGAGTTTCAAATAAATATATAAATAGGTTTTACTTACTAGAATAATTACAATATATGCCATTGTTATTAATATGGTTAGAGAATCAATATATTTTATTAAACTAACCAAAAATATTATTAAATGCGTTAAAAACAATTATTTTTTTTCCTTAGTTAAATATACAAAAATTAATATTAAAAATAATTTTAAATAAAAATTAAAATTATATAAATATTTAATTTATATTTACTAATAAAATATAATTTATGAATATTTTTCCCCACGCATAGCGTGAGTATAAATCTAGTATCTATTTATTGAACGGTCAACTTGTAAAGTCAATACGTGTAAAACGGTCTGCACCAACTCCGACTCACACGAAATTCGATTTTATATATTAACGATGTTGACTAGGTCTTAATTAGACTATAATATACATGCAGTGTCATGAACAACAAAACCATATTACAATAAGCTTTTACATACATTCTTGAAGTTTTTCAATGTCTTATGAGAAGGAGCTAGCCGCTGCAAAGAAAGCCGTATCTCTTGCTGCTCGTCTCAGCCAGGTAATTTACGACTCTTTTCTCTTTAATTATCCTTCCAACTACCATTTCAATATTTATAGCATGGAGACAAATCTTTGTAATGTAATGAATCAGGAAGTGCACAAGACTCTACTGCACTATGAAGTATGGAAAAAATCCGACAGAACTCCAGTTACTGCAGCTGATTACGGTTTGTACTGATTCGTTTATTACACTGTATAGCTAAGAAAATGTATTTACTTCTCTCTCTTTATGGATGATTTCTTTCTTTAGGGTCACAAGCTGTGGTTACTCTTGTATTGCAGAGGGAACTACAATCTGAAAAACTGTCAATAGTAGCTGAAGAGGTGTAGTAACTCAACAGAAAACAATCAGACGTTTTATAGGCTAAAATGTGAGTTGTGATTTATCGATTTTTATGGCGGAAAAAAACTCTTACAGGAAACTGGAGATCTGCGGAAGAAGGGAAGTGAAGTGTTTCTTGAAGGTATTACAAAGCTTGTGAAAGATAGTCTAGCTTCTGAGGAATCGTATGCGGGTTCTTCTCTATCAACAAACGATGTATTGAAGGCTATAGACTGCGGTAAATCAGAAGGCGGTTGCAGCGGTTCCCATTGGGTTCTTGACCCTATAGATGGAACCAGAGGGTAAACTAAACAAATATCTGTAAAGCTGCATTTTGTTATTGAATAAAACAGAGTTTACTAATTAAACATCTCTGCTTGTTTAGATTTGTAAGAGGAGAGCAATACGCTGTGGGATTAGCATTGCTTGTGGAAGGCAAAGTGGTGCTCGGTGTCATGGCTTGTCCGAATCTTCCTTTGTCTTCTGCGGTTTGTGAGACCAATAAGCCTTCCAAGGACAATCTTGGCTGTCTATTCTTTGCTACAACGGGTTCAGGCACTTACGTGCAACCGCTTAAAGGCAATTCTCCACCACAGAAGGTATCATTTTACCTTATCCAAAGCTTAACCTTGTAATGAATATGAAACTGTTTGATTACTGTTAAAGAGAGTGAAAGCTGTTGATGACAGGTGCGTGTGAGTAGCAATGATAATCTTGAAGAAGCAAAGTTCTTGGAATCATACCATAAACCAATTCTCATCCATGGTTCCATTGCCAAGGTAAAACATCTTGGTTTGTTGTTACCGTTAGTCATAACAAAACAGTAGGATTCTCTCTACTAAAACAATCTGTTTATGGTTAGAGCAGAAACTTGGGATCAAAGCATTACCTGTAAGGATCGATAGCCAAGCTAAGTATGCGTCTTTGTCACGGGGAGATGCAGAGATATACTTGCGTTTCACTCTCAATGGACACCGTGAATGCATATGGGACCATGCCGCTGGTTCAATCATCACCACAGGTACAGTATATAAAACACTTTTTTTTTGTTTTTTCAGACTGAGAACACTTCTTGACGGTTTGATTACAAGTTGCCAAGCACAGTAATGTCAATAAATCAAAATATAATAAACAAATGAGTGGGATATAATGAAGAAGATATACACAATAAAGAAAAACCTTCTGCAGAAGCTGGAGGTGTAGTTTGTGATGCAGAGGGGAAATCTCTAGACTTCTCGAGAGGGAAGTATCTTGCTCACAAAACGGGGATCATAGTGACAACCATGAAACTCAAGCCATGGGTTTTGAAAGCAGTCAGAGAATCTATGCAAGAGGAGGATCTTCATTTCTAAGACACAACTGAAACTGTACTAATATGTGTGTACGATTAGTGCACATATTGGATACGTCACATACAAACGAAGTTTGTGCTTAAAGGAAGCTATACGATCATATATAAAAAGAAGCCTATTTGTAAGACAAACAAAGTGAAATGGAGTCTTTGTTTTTTCTCTCAGAAAGAATGTTGAATAGAAAAAATAGAAAAAACCTTTCTATAACAAAGAATCAACATAGCCAAACCAATGAACAACCTTTTGTGTGTGATACTGTTGAATGCTTCAAATCTGGGCAATGAAAAGTTCATTCCAAGTATCTGGAATCCCGGGTAAGCACCAATGCAAGCAATCGTTGATAGTTGAAGCTACTAAAGTTGCATTACTCGATTTTTTCGGTTTTCTTGGTTTGAGTTTAGACCCTGAGATATGAGCTTCATCTCTTAGCTCAGAAAGTGCAGTTATGTCAAGAATCTTGATCCTTGTCCCATTCACAGCACTCTCTACTGTTGTATCGATCGATCCATCATCCCCTGTGATTTCGCTTCCTCTAGATAAAGGGACCGTGTTGTTACAGTTTCCACCGGTGTTCCAGTCTCCATTTTGCCTAGGAGAAATCGTCCTAAAGAAAGCTTTCAACCTCGGATGCAATGGAAGCTGTGCATCGAGCCACTTTACAATGCTGTGTACTGTAAAATCTTTAGCGTTTCTGATATCCTTGAAATACTCGTCTTTGATCTGTGTTCCATTCACGTGCATCACCCAATGATTTCCTTCGATCTTACCTCTGTTCCAATGGTGACCAGTGTTTAGAACTAATACATCAAAACGGTGAAGGTAGTTTCTCATGAATGCTGGTGGACGGTCCAGATGCATTGCAGTAACACCAGGTGGATCGGTGTTGTTCATTGGTACCAAATCTGATAAACTTGCAGACCAATAATACAAGATTGTTGTGTTTGTATTCGGAAACCGATAAGCCCAACCATCAGGACGGAGAGCTCCTTTGGGTTTCACCAGACCATACTCCCATCCCACGTTTTGAACCTCTGGGCTCTCTTCACCACCAGTGGCCATACACATCAAGGACTGAAACTGTTGCCGCCCCAAGGAATCTCCTATAAAAGCTATCGTCTTGTTCTGCATTCTAAAGCAAAGTTGCAGTATGCTCAAAAACTCACTCCACAATGACATATTCACACCAAAAAACCAATCTACATATACATCCAACTACATAAAAGGCCATGTGATAGTAAACGAATGGTTCAGGAGAATTCATTATTCTAAAATAATCCGCAGGGTGCTGGAAACTCTCAATCAGCAAAAGAGAAGTAGAATCCACAGCGAAAGAACCGAAAAACGAGACAAAACTGTCCATACCTTCTCAAGAAGGTGAATCTGTCAAAATGTGGCATGTTGCAATTTTCTGGTTGCCACCGGTAACCCTCGAATGAAAAATCGGGTCTGCCCATTACTCTACAGGACCACATGGTTGATAACCACTGTTTACATTCAAAACCAGAATACAATGGTCGCTTCCGGTCTTCAACCCATTTCCCCTTTGCAAAGTTACAAACTGCAAAGTGAACAAAAAATCACCACAAATGCAAGCCAAAATGTATCATAAAACCAAACTACAGTTTCCTGAGATAGCTAGAGAGTTCATGAAACTGTTTCTTTTTCTTACAATCTGAATACTAAAAGCTGGGAGGAGGGAGCATAAAATACCTGAAGAAGAAGCTGAAAACTGACGTTTTATTTCAAACGGAGGATTACGAAGAGGGTTTTTCTCGGAAACTAAGATTGTTATTATCAGAAGGATGAGGATAACTAAAGCAAGTGACACACTCCCTCTAAGTATGTAACTTTTTCCACCAAACATCTCTCCACAGAGAAAGCTTTTTGATTTGTTGTTGAAGTTCAAGATCCTTGAAGAGAGACCAGTGACGTTGTGTTAAAACTTACTCAGGCATTGAATCATTGAAAAAGCAAGAAAAGAAAAAGTAAAGTGAAGGTCTTTATCAATAAGATTTTTAACACTCGATTATAAATCTATAGGCAAATCGGAAAATTGTGATGTTGATGTATCCAAATCAGAAAACAGATCAAACAGAAAGACACAAGCAATTTGATTTAAACCCATGTGAAAAAAGAAGAAAACTTTACTCTTGAAACCCAGAACAAATTTCCACTGAATCAAAAAACTTATCCGAAAATGGAGCTCGTCTGGTGGAATATTTACCAGAAACGAATAAATCGGTGAAAGATCGGATCTTCCACGAGCGAGCAGTGAACTTCGGATGTAGAGAAGAAAGCAATTACGAATCCATCTCTGAATTTGGATCCCTCACGAAAAATATATCCTTTTTACGAGTGACTCATCGACGTTGATGTGTTTTGTTTTGTAGAAGTCAATATTTTTGGTCCTTTCATACTAAAAATCTCAAATTTTTACAGGCTTGGATTTCCCATTGTTACTGTAATGATACCTCTTCATTGCAACCGATTCAGAATTTCTACTTTCCATCATTTCTGTTTTATAGGAAATAGATTAGCAGCTAAAGAAGCTCGAAGATCTCTATAGACGCATGTAATCAAATGGACATTGTAATGTTTATACCATCAATGAAACGTTATTCCAGAATAGATACAGCATTAATTTTTGTGTTTATTTCCGTCAACTACACGAATTTATGCGAATAAATCTATTTTCATCTGTACTTTTTGGGTCTTTTATAAGCTACATAAACTGTGTTTTTCTTTTGTAAACTACATAAACTTCATAAATTATT
The DNA here is from genome assembly GCA_018901945.1 of Pugionium dolabratum. NCBI lineage: Eukaryota > Viridiplantae > Streptophyta > Magnoliopsida > Brassicales > Brassicaceae > Pugionium > Pugionium dolabratum. The sequence continues at coordinate 8,992 of JAEVFF010000823.1, read as the reverse complement.
CCAATTACAGAAATTTCGTTAATGTTTATACGTTAAATTGTTATTAAACCTTGTTTTAATTCAAAAATCTGGTTTTAATTTCAAAATAAACCCAAGTTAAAACAAGATTTTCGAATTAGAACCAAATTTAATAGCTATTTAACGCATAAACATTAATAGAATTTCTACAATTAGAAGAGTTTATAAAGTTTGTGTAATTTATGAAAGAAAAATACAGTTTATGTAGTTAAAGGAAGACCCAAAAAATACGGGTGGAAATATGTTTAGTCGCATAAGTTTGTGTAGTTGACGGAAGAAAACCCTTAATTTTTCTATATAACATTTGGTATAAAATATATATTTTAACTTTGTAGCAAAACTAAAATGTACATTTTTAATATATTATTCGAGAAATATTTAAATTTTTTTTTTTATTATAATGTGTTAGTAACAAAAATATTATATTAATCGTATTATCATTATAATAATTTTCAAATAAATATATAAATAAGTTTAATTTATTACAATAATTATAATATATGTTATTATTATTAATTTATTTACATAATCAATATATTTTATTAAACTAATTAAACAGTGTTGTTAAATTCGTAAAAAACAACTATTTTTATTTTCTTAATTGACATATAAAAATTACTATTAAAAAATAATTTTAAATAAAAGTTAAAATTATAAATATTTAATTTATATTTACTAATAAATAATATTATATAATTTACGAATATTTTTTCTCACATAAACTGTGGATATAAATCTAGTGTAAATATAGAGAAAACGTTGTTTAAAAAACAAATTTAAAATGATTAAAAAACAAATTAATGGGCAAAATGTTGATCCGACATTTATTACCACATATAAATATAGAGAAAACGTTGTTTTTTACAAATATTTTTGACATGTTATGAATATAGGCGCAATGTTATTTTTGCTAATCGAAAATGCCATATTAGTTAAGAGATGAATGTGACAAAAAAGCATAAATCTATGAAAAAAAGAGTAAACTTTAAAACGTGTGATTTTGCTTTAAAACTCAAATCATATATACTAGTAACCAACCATCAACAACTTATTCCATATCATGATAGCATATAATTATGATAAATAATAAAAAATTTGTTACGGTTATAAGCAATTGACATAACTAGTCTTTGCCTAATTTAAATTTGAGTTTATCTTTCTTTTTCGTTTTCGTCTAATTATTTTTAACATATCTTTTTTACAACTTCTAAAAATATAATTTTTATGTTACAACTTATTATTTTATTGTAATATATATTTGAGTAACTAACTTTAATTTCGTTTAACATGTTAAAAAACCCAACACAAATATAAATAATAAAAAACTATTATTTTCTGAACATAAATATATTAATCAAAATTTTAATATTAAAGACATTAGTTAATCAACAAAATTTTAGAAATAAAAAAATATTTATACGTGAAATAAAAATATATATATAATCATAGATATAAATATTTAACGTATTATTAATATATTTATATATATATAAATTTATATAAATCAAAAATAATAAAAATTTTAATTTTTTAATAACGTACACTAAATTGATAAAATCATAAAAATCCATTATAACACTAACACTAATTTAACATTGGTCATGTTCGTTTGTTAGCCGCATGTTTATATGGTTGCGGCTGCGCCAGATTATTATTCGTTTAGATGCCGCAAGTATTTGTGGCAGACACAGTGGTCAGACGCTCCGTCATACGTCGCAATTTTTTTGACCGATAATTAAACCATCGGTGCGACTAAAAATCTTCAATCAAACGCAACTACAACCACTAACGGCAAACAAACGAACAATATTTGTCGCAGCTGCAGTCGCAGTATTAACCGCAGGCACAACCGCAATCCCCTACATGAACAAACAAACAATACTATTACTTTAATCATTGTTATTTTATTAATTATGATTTTATTTTTTTTGTTATTGAGCTAAATTAACTCTAAAAGTAAACATTTTTCTCGAATTTCAATCTTGTGATAATTATATTTTTGTTCACTAATAAAGAGTTTTTTTGGTGTATGGGTAAATCAAATTGTGAAATCAGTATCTGATGTACCTCTCTCTCTATATATATAGCTCTCTCCCCATCTGTCATCTGATACTCTCCCAAACATATCCCGTGCAATTCGAATTTTTTTCCAGAAAATGACGGAAAATGGCTCCGTAGCTGGAGATTGAGATTCAGTTTCTCTTTTGTTCTGCTCCCTCTTTGAATTTAGCTGCTATCGGGTACGCTTCGTGCACACTCGTCTGCATGTTTTATTTTTATGAGTTGTTTTTTGTGTGTTTAGTGATGATCTCGATGATGTAGCAATATGGTTCTTCTACCGATCTGTTCTGGATCTGCTGTCCTTTTTTTTGCTTCTTTCTTAGTTATTATGTTGCTAGGTTTCTTCTTGTTGTTCTTGAGGTTTTTGTTCGTTAGAGGGGATTTGGTGGCGACATTTGTTCCTTGATTATCTTAACTTGAAATTCTATCTTTCATCCAGGCTGATCCTTTATCTTTTTATTTTCCGAAATGAAAATCTATGTCGCGCGAGTAACTTTCCACGAGTGATTTTGAACTTCCATGTGGCCGAGACAAAGAACTCGATGATTTCGTTGCTCGCATGGTATCTGGTTTGAACTTTAATCGCGAGGGTTGAGGCAGATCTGCCGATCTGTGTTACATCTCATCTCGATCGAAAAGCATTGTAATTTGTTAGTTTTGCTCTTATCTACAGTTCAGTTATACAACATGCACAGCCTCTCCAATTCTTTTAAGAGTTTTCAGTGCTTCATAATATGCACAACCAGTTTGTAACTGGGCTTTCATTCATTGAAGTTTGATAAAGCGAGCTGAAATATGCATCTTGAAAAAATATGATATAGCAGTTTACTTGAGTTTAGAAATGAAGAACTAAGTTTTATTTGATTTCCTTTACTGATTTTACTTGCAGTTTTTTTTCTACACTGCCTTGGTGTCTCTCAAGATATGATGATTTAGACCTTATTGCTCGCCTAACATTTGTTTCCTTATTTCTCTATCTGTGTAGGTGTAGACGCATTGTTATCATCTGTTGCGCAAATCAGAACCATGGCGCAACCAAGGTACACTAGGATAGATAACAGGAGACACTCATCAAATTATTGCTCAACAGTAACAGTAGTTGTGTTTGTGGCCCTCGGCTTAGTTGGGATCTGGATAATGACGTCATCTTCTGTCGGACCTGCTCAAAATGTTGATGTGGTTTCTTTGGACAACAAAGATGGGGTAAAGAAACAGTTGACTCCACCTGCGGAGGAGGGCAATGGCCAGAGGTTTGAAGAGACATCTGATGAAACACTGAAAGAGGTTAAAGTGAAAAAAGAAGATGGTGATGCAAGCTTTCCCCAAGAGGATGAAAGCTCAAGCAAACAAGAGGACCAGGAAGAGAAGAAAGAAGAGTCTATGTCGGGTGAGACAAAAAATGAAACCACAGGTGGGGAAAATAAAAACGATGACTCCAAGTCAGAAAATGTTGGTGGAAGCGATTCAGATGAGAAAACAGATTTGAAAGAAAATCCAGATGAAGAAAATTCTGACTTTAATGAAAAGCAAGATAAACCCGCAACGGAGGACAATGACTCTGGTGAGGATGGTGAAAACCAAAAGAAATTTGAGTCTGATGAGAGTGAGAAAAAATTCAATGAAGATGATACAGATTCAAAAGGTATCAAAGATGATAAAGAAACCAAAACAGTAAATGAAGATGCTGAAACCCAGATTGAGAAGGAAAACAGGGGGACCAATGTGGATGTTCAAGTAGAGCAAGAGAGACAACCTAAAAACGAGACCTCAGATGATATTTTGCCTCCTGAGGCACAGTTAGAGCTACTGAATGAAAATATAGCACAAAATGGTTCATTTTCAACCCAGGCAATAGAGTCTAAAAATGAGAAAGAAGCTCAGAAGGGTTCTGGGGATCAAGTTGATTACAAATGGAAACTATGCAATACAACTGCGGGACCGGATTACATTCCCTGTCTTGATAATGTGCAAGCCATTAGAAGTCTACAGAGTACGAAACATTATGAGCATCGTGAGAGGCATTGCCCTGACAGCCCACCCACGTGTCTTGTTCCTTTTCCTGTAGGTTACAAACGGCCAATTGAGTGGCCCAAAAGTCGAGAAAAGGTCTGCTGAATTTGTTCGCTCTCCCATTTATTTATGTCTGCAAAAACACTAACACAAATATCTTCATGTATGCAGATCTGGTACACCAACGTCCCCCATACCAAGCTTGCTGAGTATAAGGGGCATCAAAATTGGGTAAAAGTTACCGGTGAATATCTAACTTTTCCTGGTGGAGGGACCCAGTTCAAGCATGGTGCTCTTCATTACATCGACTTCATACAGGAGGTTGGCATTCAGATCTAGTTCTTTTGTTAAAAATTCTGAATTGGTTACTGCTTTAAATATTATCTTCTTCTTTTTTTCAATGTTCCTTTTATGCATCCAGGTGTTTTCTATTCCCTGAATTTGTTAATATGTATGATTGGCTTGTACGTTGATTACTTTAGGTGTAACATATGTGCTTATGATGTTCTTCTTCTGATGAAAATCTACTCTGCAGACTGTCCGTGATATCGCATGGGGTAAACGTTCTCGCGTGGTTCTGGATGTTGGATGTGGTGTTGCAAGCTTTGGAGGTTTCCTCTTTGACAGAGACGTGATCACAATGTCACTCGCACCTAAAGATGAACATGAAGCTCAAGTGCAATTTGCTCTTGAGAGAGGCATTCCTGCCATTTCTGCAGTTATGGGCACTACAAGGTTACCTTTTCCCGGAAGAGTTTTTGACATAGTTCACTGTGCACGTTGTAGAGTGCCATGGCACATTGAAGGTTAGTAGCAGCCACCATAGATGTAGTCTTTGAATGGAATACTCCTCCTGGATCTTAACCATCTATTTCTAGTGATCCGTCAAACTCTTTGTGACTTTGTCATCTGTTTTGTGATGTTTGTGTGCAACGATACATGGACAGGTGGTAAACTCCTTCTAGAGCTTAACCGTGTTTTGAGACCTGGTGGCTTCTTTGTGTGGTCTGCTACTCCTGTTTATCAGAAGAAGACCGAAGATGTTGAAATTTGGAAAGGTTGTAGAAAACGTTGTCCTCCTTATATAATTTGCATTGGCGCATGTTTTCTCACACCTTGGCAACTTTTGCAGCTATGAGTGAACTCACTAAGAAAATGTGTTGGGAACTCATATCCATCAACAAGGACACTATCAATGGAGTAGGTGTAGCTACTTACAAAAAGCCTACTTCAAATGAATGCTACACAAACCGATCAGAACAGCAACCTCCAATGTGTGCTGACTCTGATGACCCAAATGCTTCTTGGTATGTGTATTTTTTTAATTGTGTTGTAATGTGCTTTAAAATCAGGCAATCTACAAATAAATACCCTGGAATTTCGAGTGTTTTTTTTTGGGTAGGAAAGTGCCACTTCAAGCATGCATGCATATGGCGCCAGAAGACAAAACGCAACGTGGAGCTCAGTGGCCTGAGCAATGGCCAAAGAGATTAGTAAAACCACCGTTCTGGTTGTTGAGTTCCCAAACAGGAGTTTATGGGAAAACAGCACCCGAGGATTTCAGTGCAGATTATGAACATTGGAAACGCGTAGTGACCAAATCATACCTTAAAGGTTTAGGAATCAACTGGGCATCGGTTAGGAATGTCATGGACATGAGAGCCGTTTATGGAGGGTAAGTACAACATAATTTTGTTTCCGTTTAATGTAAGGTGAATCAAGGAACACTATATTGATTGATGTTTCCTGCATATATAATGTTTGTGTTGATTATCTTGCAGTTTTGCAGCGGCTCTAAGAGATTTGAAAGTATGGGTCATGAATGTGGTTCCAATAGATTCGCCAGACACACTTGCAATAATCTATGAACGAGGACTCTTCGGTATCTACCACGATTGGTGCGAATCTTTCAGTACTTACCCGAGAACATACGATCTTCTTCACGCGGACCATCTTTTCTCCAAACTCAAACAAAGGTTTGTTGTGTAAGAAAAGAGTCTTCTGTTTCAGAAAACAGAACATAATAACTCTTATTTTACCTGACAGGTGCAATTTAAGGGCTGTGATTGCGGAAGTGGATCGGATTTTGAGACTGGAAGGGAAACTGATAGTCCGGGACGATGCGGAAACGATACAACAAGTGGAAGAAATGGTGAAAGCAATGAAATGGGAAGTCCGTATGACTTATTCAAAGGAAAAAGAAGGTTTGCTTTCTGTTCAAAAATCATTTTGGCGACCCAATGAAGTAGAAACTCTCACTTACGCTATCGCTTGAGAAAAACTTACTTCGAGTCCACTCTTTTTGTATGTAAATTAGTAACTCGTTAACACTCACCTTTTTGGGTCGTTTTTTAGGAAATTCTTTTTTTTTGGCTAGCGTTGAGTCATTTGTTTGTACTATTCGCACTTCTTTTATTTCTGTTCTTGAAAATGAATCACTTTCTTGTGGTTCAATTAAAAATTTAGATTACAGTGAAAGGCATTATACTCTTTCGTCTCTGGTTGATAGACTCAAATGGATTGAGAAGTTTCATGAATAGAGGAGAGGGATTGCTGGGTTTCAATAGTTAAAATACAAACTTCTCTTCACCATTTCCAGATAACATTACAACCACATTCCAACGCCAAATCTTCTGAGATAAATGGCACTAAAGGAGGACAAAAAAAAGAATCTCTTCAACTAAAAATTCCCTGAATGAAAAGTCCAAAATCGTCTGCTTGCTCGAGGTAAAATTGAAAAACAATAAATTAGATAAAAGTCTCAAACTTTTTAAAATTTTAAAATTACATCTCCCTATATACTTTCGATCGATATGGCCCCTTTATTAACGGGAGAAGAACGTCGTCAGACATTTTCGATAAAACCCCCATGGTTTTGTTCCTTTGAAATTACATCTCCGATTATGTTCTGTACATATATACCCCACATTATAGATTGAATGTTGAAACTAATTGTGACATTATCATTCAAGTTTAAAATCCATAGGAACACAGAAGTTAAAAGGAAGGTCTTTGCCACATGATTGATGACTAAATGTATACTCCAAGGTAAAATAGTTGCAGAAAGGCAGAAACATAACATAACATAAAAGCTGGCCTCACATCTGTGATGGTTTCAAGTTACCGATTCATTGTTTTGTCTCTCTTTTTGTGCAAAATGCAGACCAGAGATGGCGCCAGAAGATACGTTATGGTTAAAAGCTTCACATGTTTGGTCTCTGTACCATGGAAGTGATGGCACTAAAGCAAGATGGATCATATATTAACAGGGGAATACTAATTGGCCCTATGTCTGACCGTTGCTTCTCAGATCGCCATGACTACTGGCTTAATCAGGAGGGGAAGTAGTGGATGGCTCAAGCAGATCCTGCAGCTCTAAGAATAGCTCATTGCTCAAGTTCGGTATTCCACTTAAATCGTAATCTCCTAAGCAAACTGGGGCTTCCTCGACAACGGAAACACCAGGCTCATGTCTTGCCTGTAAATTCAAAAGCAATCAGCAAAAGTTTCGATAAAGGAACACTAAGGTCTGATTCATCAAAAGCATCATTCATACACTTACGTCATGTTGGTGGTTGAAACCGTCGAAAAGTACAGACTTGTCATTATCAACAACAAAGAGATCCAACATTGAATATAAATCATCGTCATCCACTGGTGCATGAAGGACCTCTAAAGAAGTCATGGGAGTGCAAGCTACAACATCACCTGTTAGAGGTGGAAACACTGTGGCAGTTAGTTGTGACACATCAGAGACGCAAGATTCTGATATCACTCCAGTGAAACAATCCTTAGCAACAAGACTGGTTTCTTTGCTAGGAGACCCTGGAACAATGTTCGCTGCACAAGGCATAGTTACAAGATTCTCAGTATTGCCGTTTTCTACTTCTTCCTCCTCACCATCACTCCAATCCTCTTCCTTAAACGGAGCTCCATATTGAGTTCCATGTCTTGGTCCTAGTCCATCTTTCTTAAAGAGTTTACAAAGCACACAAGTATCCTGGAGGGAACAAACAACATTATGAGTAAGCTTCCAAGAAACCGAAATTAGAAAATAGATTTTCTAGCCAAAATTCAATACCTGAGGAACATTCTTTTGAGCCAGTACTTTATCTTCAAGTCTGTATTCATGCATGACCCAATCAGTCCGTTCACCACGAGGCGGCTTCCCGTAGTGAAAAATCAGAGTTTTTATCTTCCCCACAACCTCGTTATTATAAGAAACATCTCTATCCTTCCCTGTAGACTTCCAGTAGCCAGATTCAGTCGAGCGTTTTGCCTTAGCACTGTTGGGATACTTCTTTCCTCTAGGGCAGAAGAAATACCACTTAAGATCTCCAGTCCTTAGACATGATTTATCTGTAAAAGATGAAGGAGTCTGTTTAAGTTGTGAGAGAAATAAGAAAGCATGAAACTTTCCCCAAAACAAACAAGGTTTTTGAATGAATGAATTACCGGGCAAATCATGTGGTTCAAACTTGTAAATGTCGATTTCAGCTATGGCATTAGTTAGGAGCTTTTTTCCCATAACTTTCCTCTTCAAGTAATATCTCACAAGTTCAACATCAGTGGGATGAAACCGAAATCCAGGTGCCAAATTAGTTCTCCCCATTTGAGAGAAAACCAAATGGGAAACCTTCACTATACTAAGTAACTTTGTTCACCAGTACAGGAAGAATTTCGTACTTTTCCTCTGATTCACAATAGCAAGATCCAAAAGAGAAACAACAAAGAATGTGAAGAGGAAGAGAATAAGATAAGAAGAAGAAATTGCTTGAAGAAGCTTAATAGATTCAATTCCAAGTTGAATGTTTGAACAAAGTTGTCTGAAAGCACCACAACCTCCCTTAGCTCATATAACCACAGTCGCACAAAATAGATGGATCCTTCTTGCAAATATCAA